>BCLF01000025.1:601546-679406 GCA_001602275.1 Zoysia japonica | reverse complement strand
CCCCCCCCCCCCCCCCCCCCCCCCCGCACACGTACTACAACGGCATGGCCCGTGGCACCCGCCGCCCATGCCGCCTGTCCCTGCCGCTTGAGTTCCACCCGCCGCCCATGCCGCCTGTCCCTGCCGCTTGAGTTCGTGGAGCACCAGCAGGACCGAAGGTGAAGAACGACATCAACCTGCAGGCTGCAGTCCTGCACAAGGACACTATCAGGCTCGTGCCCGATGACGCTGACCCCGACCGCAGCCTGGTCGCCTTAACCTTCGATGCGGTGACTGACGGCAGGTGAGTTCGCACTTGTATGGGGGTTGCTCTGCTTCTGGACACTGGTCCTGCAATGGTGTGCTAGATTCGTTTGACTGGTCTGAACTCTGTAGCTACTGCTATGCTAAATGGAAGTGTCATAGTAGATACTAGGTGCGTTTGGCTGTTAGAGGGATCAATCAGGCATACTCCGGATTGAGCAAATTTACAATGGCACCTAAAAAAAAATTCCATCTAATAATAATTGTTTGAATTTAGTGAGCTTGCTGCTTGCAATACTTTCAGGAAAAGTCTTGTCGGTGTTCTGACCATTGACACAGTAAAATTTACGTAATCGAAGGAAGTATCAATGCGCTCTTGGTATTCGAGGTGGCTTAATCTATAAAACACTCGAAGTTTAGCCTGGTTCAGACCGCCAGCGAGGCATAATACCCTACGTTCAGAGAGAGTGAGTGGATCGTATGAACTCAAGAACACGAATACAAACGGTGAAAGGGCTTTGGCTCGAGCCAAAACCCTAGCACGCATATGTGGATGTGGTTACAAAAGACTTGATTGAATCTAACTTGTCTTGTCAAGGCCCCCGGCACCCTTTATATAAGGGTCAAATCGGGGTTACAAACTTGACGGCTACGAAACCTACTGGCCCTCTGACGAATGGGGCCGTGATCGTCGCCGAAGTTGGTCATCGGGCGTCCGCTGGCGCCAGAGCAGATTGTCGGTGTCCTTCGTGCGTCCTTTGTCGAGTCGTAGGGGATAGAGGACACTTTTTCGTTTCGTTTTACTGCTCGCCGGGACACTTTACCGATCGTCTAGTTGCTTTATCGTCTTCTAGAACGTTTTTCCCCCGGCAGTGTTGCTTTACCTCTTGGTGTATGTTGTCAGGAATCTCTGTGACTGTCAGAAGTTGACTGTTAAGACGGTGGCCGACTCTCGAGGGTCAGGCGGAAGTGTTGGCTTCTAGCTGTTGATTGATTGAGTCTTGTCATTTTACGTTCTCGACCCTTCGGTGGTCGGTCTATGTATTCGTGGATTTCGACCCCTAGGGGTCGGGGCGTTTTCCAGTGATTTGGTGCGATGAAGTCCTTCGCGGGTGGTAGATCGATCCATAGGCCGTAGCCTATGGCTGGGTCTCCATATTCGCTCCAGGCCCACAGGTACCCGAGGTATATAATCCCGATAAGTCTCATCACCTAGCTTTTTATAGAATGCCCTGCACTACAAATAGAGCAAGACAGAGTAGTATGGAGTCTCTAAGCCGAAACTGGTGCAATGTGAAGATGGATCTTTGTTGACAATCTAGGTGTTTGCTACAATTGGGAGCTTAATTTACAATTGGGACATCGCGCTCTAGTCTTGTAAAACTTCAAGATAAGTCACAAAAGAGGAGAAGTATTGCTAGAGCAGTACCCTGGTGAGTGAATAAGATATGTAGATTACTGAAGCCATAAAAGTTACAGGTTTCCTCCTTTATGTTTAATTTATGCTAAATCTGTGATATATCTAATGTAGGGGGGTTTCATTTACAACTTAGAAGGCACATCAAGGTATTAAATATTAAAGACCACTCTGAATGGCAAATCTGGGTATGGACTACATAATGTCTGCCAGCCAGGATTTACTTTTTTTTTAAATCACACCTGCAGACCTGATAATAGATCACGTTGGAAGTTAAAGTCATTCTTGAAACTCTGAACGAACATGAATTGTGGTTGTGGTAGGATAAGGCTGTTCTTATTAACAAACTTTTAAAAAATTGCTGTTAAAAGATGGCACTGTACAAGGAAAACTTTAGGGCCCATTTCGTTCTCCCATTAAGTTGGGTGGTAAACTACCATCGAACATCCCAGATCAAGAACTCCCGTTGAAATAATCCTTATTTCGTTACTGTGTAACAATATATTACTTTGCTAAAGAAGAAAAAGATTAATTTTGCTTCAATTTATCTAGAATTACAGACAACAACAAAGATACCCTTCCAAAAAGGGTTGGCCCAAAGGTTTGTCCAGCTTTCAAATCCTTCTGGGGAAGTATACTCTCTGGTAGTATATGCAGAAGCTTATTGTTGACGCTCGGATCGGGTCAACTCACGGAGAGCACTACATCGTGCAGGTCGCAACGGACCAGATCACAGAAACTGTCAAAATCGAAACTTCTGGTTTGGAACCTGATCGGTTAGGGGAAAGGGGTATGTATCATAATTTCACTGTAAAAGACGGCTAGGTTTACAGGCAAACCAGTAAAGGTCGTCGACTCTTCCACCTGAGAGGGACACCGTGTAGGCGAGAGCGTCGTCGAACGTGCCCTAGATTGGCCAGCAAGCCCTAGGACGTCACCTCTGGTCGTGGAGACCCATGGATGAACATCGTATGGAGGTTAGAAGAGAGAATTAAGATTTTGAGAGGTAAAAATGTAAGAGTACGATTGGAGATGTGATTGTTGTTCCTCAATCGGCCCTCTCTTTATATAGAGGGGGTGGACTTATCTCGTGGAGAGCCGAAAATTCCAACAAATCGGCAAGAAATCAAATTTAAAACACTTTCCAAAAAACAGGTAAAATCAGAACTTTTAGAATCCAAAACCGAAACTTTCGGTTTCCTCGGGGGTGCAAATCAGCAAAACCGAACTTTGTGGTTTGCAACATCAGAACTTCCAGTTTTGCACCTGTGTGTATTTTGAAAAGTCTGTAACTTCCTCGTCCGGGCTCTAAATTAGGTCATCGATATATCTTTTTCGATCGTCCCGACGAGGACTACATCTTGAAACTTTCAAACCAGGAATTGGGCTTCATCTTCTTACATTTTTAATCAGTTCTTGTTTTCTACAATGCAAATTGGTTAAAATGCCCATTTGTAACGTGACACCATGTCTAAACACCAAACTTGTGAAATAATCAGAGTTATCATTGATGTAGATAATTTTGCTCCCGGTGAGCCTACCAAAACAGAAACCGGTTTGGCATACCTGAACTTCCGGGTTTGTACCCTCCGGCAAACGGCCGGATACTCCGGTGGCCAAAGCATCGGTTTCAGAGAAGGCTTGCCGGATACTCCGGTAACACGCCGGACACTCCGGTGAGGACTTAGCCATTTTTATCCATAGTGAGGCTGCTGAAAACGAAACTTCTGGTTTTGCCTGGATGCCAATTTTGGGTGTCAACATATGCCCCCCTATTTTTTTGGTAATGTTTATATACCAAAAAAACATTCTTTATACCCAAAATTATCCAAGAGTGGTAGTTTACCCAAACAAACCATTGGCTATACTAATTTAGAAGATGGTATTCATACCTTTAGCCGAATGGAATTAGGTACCTCACCGCATACTTGATGGTCGGCAACAATTTGCTTTGTAGTGTCTCCGTTATGTAAGAGTCTCCATGAATCACCCTCAAGTCCTTGTTTCGGCTTCATCAAGTTCCAAAACACTAAAAGCCGAATCACTACTTTTTGCCAAGACCAAAATTTTTGAAAGTGAGAACCCAACATCATTGGTTCTTTGGATGCAACATTATCAAGTTCAAGTATCGGTCCTTCAGGTGATTCAAGACCAGACATTTGAAATAAAATTTTAGAAACAAGGACTTTCATGGATTATCAATATTATCCTTTGTCTCGCTTAGTGCCTTTTGTGCCCTGAGTGTCGAAGTTATTAGTAGCTAAACGATGGTTGGTTACAACTCATCGGCTATAGAAGTCTTATGCTCTTCTACCCATGTCAAAACCATATTGTTCTGCACTTCAGCACTCTCATTAAATTATTCAAAGTTCGGCAATAGAACCTAATAATTCATAAAGATGCATACATGCCGAATTTTAAACTTCTTTTAAAATATTGGGCTAGAATCACATGTGCAATGACTAAAAAGACTCTCCAACACTTTGATTCGGCTCTATGCAACTTTAGAACAAAATTAGCCAAATTATCACTTTCCCAGTCAAAACTGGAACTTCCTATTTGCCAAAATGGAACTTCTGGTTTTTTAGGATTTCAACATTGGCAATTTCGAGTATCGGTCATTTAACAATTGAAAATTAAGTTTTACCAGCATTGTAATTGGATACTCATCATGCCAAATACATTGCTACAATCATTATACGCCTAAATACTTGACAACACTAAATTCATGATAGAAGATTTAGCATTTAGTCATTCATCAATGTGAGCACTATGATCCATCCTTCATATGACTCATATGACCGAAATAAACTCCAAGAAATAATACAGATGCCATACATGTAGTTATTTCGGTCTTCACACCTAAAAGTAATTTAAGTAGTTGCAAGGCCATTTGAAAACAACCCTTCATAGTATGAATAATATTTGGACTACGAAGGATTAAAATAGAGCCAAGAAGGATGAGAACAAACATATAAACATGGCTTCAAGTCATATGCATTTGTGGCATGGATAATGAATCAAGATGAAGAAATGACAAATAATTTTGATGATCGGGCGCATATTTTAATTGTCTCTTAGTTTTTTTCTTTCCCACCATCTTCTTTACCAATTTGATAAATCGAGTGGACTTCTCGGTTGTGCTTTTGTCTTGACATTTAGAAATTCTAACTTGCTCTTGGATACTTCAATCTTTTTGGGTTTAGATTTGGCATCAAGAATATCAACACTTGGTTGTTTCATCTCTTTGCCACTAGAAACCAAAGTTTTCGAAGTATGAATAGGCTTTTCCACACCTAAATTCAGATTTGAACTTCTTTCCATACGGCCATCCTTTTTGATATGATAAACTTCTCGAACCACTTTTACATTCTCTTGAGCCATTGACCGATTCTTCTTATCGAAACAGTCTCTCGTGCATGATTGTCTTCCAGTTGTTTGCCTTCTTGCATTTATATTTTGCTTAGAATAGAATTGAGGTTGTATCTATGAACCATGCCACCCCCATGATGAATAAGGATGAAAACCTAAAGTGGGTGATCCATATGGCACTGGTATAATCGGTGTAAAAGGAAGATATGGAGCCCCTGAATAAACTTTCTTCCTTTGCCGATTTGAACCCTCATGTTCGTATTGTGGAGGCACTCTTGATAGCTTAGGATAATTTTGCTTAGAACTACTCCTTGCATCTCTCTCTTTTACATACTTAGCCAAAAGCTCCTCAAACGTAAGCTTTAGCTTTCTACCTTCTGGTTGACCATGGCATTTACCTCCTTCAACCTTTTCTAAATCGATTCTTAGATTTTTGCTCATTTTATTGTTTCTGCAAAAACTAGAAGTTTCGGTTTGGAAAACTGGAAGTTTCGGTATTTTCAGCTTTGCTGAATCTGGCCGATTTGAAGGTAATCGGTCATGAGCAAGCTTAAAAACTTTTTGTTGCCCCCCCAATACACGATGGATCTTCTAATATCTTTGTAAAATCATTAACTTTAACAATATCATCATAAATCTCATCGGTAGCTATATTCTCTTCAATTGAGGGCTTTAAATCATTTTTACCAAGAACCGACTTGTTACTTTCACTTGAATCGGCCCGTGACCGATTTGGTAACTTTTCGCTATCAGGACCAATTGGAGCCAACTGGAAATCCTCTTGTGTTTGTCCAAAAGTCAATCGTCCTCCATCAATGGCCGATTGGACTTTTTGACGGAACATATTGCAATTCTTAGTACTATGATCAAAAGAATTATGCCACTTACAATATGGTCGCTTTCCTACATCTTGCAGTGATGATATGACTTTGTGATCTATGAGCCTAATAAAATTATTTTCAAGCAAGTTATCGAACAGATCATCACACAAAGTCAAATCAAAAGTGTACTTCATTTTCTTTAGCCGATTCTTTTGAGGAGACGGCTTCAAGACTAGGCAAACGAATGGTTCGGATTTCTCATCTATCCATTTGGCCATACATTTACTTGTGTTTCTTTTACCGGATGATTTAGAATCAATTACCAAGCTAGCATCGGTTGATTTCAATTTTCTTCTTTTAACTTTAGAGTGACCACAAGCAAACCAAGTAGATAACAACTTTGGCAATGATGAGGTTGAAACTTTGAATGCCAAAGTATTACTATTATCGGCCTTTCTAATTCTAACAATGCATTGGCTGATACTATGTGAAGTCCCTTCGTTGCTAACAAGTAAATTACCCCCTCAATCGATCTATTAGAGTTACTTGCCATGGTAGTGCTAATGGATGTATCAATTAAAAACTCATGATCTGATGGGGCATTAGGTAAAGTACTCTTAAAGCTTACCTTATCAAATATATTGGAGAGGCGTGGAACCTTGATATGAATTTGTGAAAATCAGAAGTTCCGATTTATGAAACCAGAAGTTCCGGTTTTTCCAAAATTTCTGGAAACCACCAAACTGTGTTATGGCAACGCCTTTGTCTCCTTTTTCATCTTTATTCCCATGCTCCTATTGATGCTCTTTATTAACCAAACCTTGTTCGGTTATGGGTTGAGGATGCTCTATGGAATAGTCACTTGACATATATATAACCTCTTTAAGAAAATTAAACATATCTACCTTTTTACATTTGATATCCTCATGTGTAGCTGTGTTTATTTTCTCAATCTCACTTGTAGCCGATAATTCAGTAACAATCAGCTTGTTATTGGAGCGACTTCTAATTCTTGTGAGAAATTTTGCAAAATCCACATCTAATTTCTCCTTGATATTCAAAGATTCATCTGAGGGCGAAACAGGAGGTATTGCTGAATTTTTATTTGTTCAGCTATAATCACTATTTGCACCTAAAGCCGAATTAGTGGGCAAAGTATATGCAAGGGTGGCATGTGGAGGTATGTGAATGCCTGATAAATTTTCATTAATTCGGCTACAATTTTCAGTAATGTAAGGAGCCGAACTATGATCATTAAGATGTGAGTGTAACATTGAATTTGTAGGTGTAACCTCCACTCCAGTAACATGCGAGGGATCATATGGCACTTGAGAATAATTAGATGGAACTAGCGTGGCTATGTATCGGCATATTATATGACGCTATCATAGATGGTGCCAAAGCATTGAAAGAAGAATATTGAGCATTTATAAAATTATTGGTATGTGGTGTTTTATAAGACTTAGCCGAACCCATCACGTTGGCCTGACCTTGATAACTATCCATCGGCATATGAGCTTGCCCCATTGCCGATGCATGAGGATGTGTATTGAATGTTGCTAGTATAATTTAAACTTGGAGCAAATCCATCTTAAACAATGGGCTTAATGCTCACTAGGGTATCTAGCAAGATCAATATGAGAAAGTGCGATGCTATCAAGATGAGCATTAAGTACTGATATTGCACCTTGTGATCATCGTGGCGATATGGATAACCCGCCATCTGTTTGCTTCTATTCTTTTCTTGATCAAACCGCAACAATAAGATGGCCTTGATTTCTTTATTTGTTGTTGGCTCTTATAAGTAAAACCTGCTCAACAAGAATAAGAACAACCACAAATAGATGCAATCGGTCCAAGAAGACTAGATGCAATGGTGATAGCGAACCACAAAGATGGATCAATTAGAGGAAAGGCTAGGTTAGAAAAATTCGGTAGTTATGATCAAAATCGATAATCGTCCCCAGCGGACTCGTCAAAAAGTGTGTTGACGCTCGGATCGGGTCAACGCACGGAGAGCACTAGGTCGTGTAGGTCACAATGGACCAGATCACAAAAACTGTCAAAACCGAAACTTTCGGTTTGGAAAAACCAGTAGTTTCGGTTTTTCCTGATCGGTTTGGAGGAAGGGGTATGTATCACGATTTCACTGTGAAAGGCGGCTAGGTTTACGGGCAAACCAGCAAAGGGGTAAACAACACGCTTTCGTGATGAAGAACGACTAGTTTACGAGCAAACTAGCAAAGGTCGTCGAATCTCCCGCCCGAGAGGAACCCCGTGTGGGCGAGAGCGTCGCCGAACGTGCCTTAGGTTGGCCGGCAAGCCCTAGGACGTCATCTCTGGTCGTAGAGACCCATGGATGAACAGCATATGAAGGTTAGAAGAGAGAATTAGGGTTTGAGAGGTAAAAATGTAAAAATACGATTGGAGATGTGATTGTTGTTCCTCAATTGGCCGTGGCCCTCTTTATATAGAGAGAAGTGGACTTATCCCGTGGAGAGCCAGAAACTCTAACAAATTGGCAAAAAATCAAATTTGAAACACTTTTTAAAAAACTGGCAAAACCGAAACTTTTGGAATCCAAAACCAGAGCTTTCGGCCGGTTTTGTTGATTTGCACCCACGAGGAAACCAAACTTCCGGTTTGCAACATCGGAACTTCCGGTTTTGCAGCTGTGTGTATTTTGAAAAGTCTGTAACTTCCTCGTCCGAGCTCCAAATTAGATCACTTATATATCCTTTTCAATCGTCCCGACGAGGGCTACATCTTGGAACTTTCAAACTAGAAATTAGGCTTCATCTTCTTACATTTTTAATCACTTGTTGGTTTTTTCTATGCAAATTGGTTAAAATGCCCATTTATAACATGACCATGTCTAAACACCAAACTTGTAAAATAATCAAAATTATCATTGATGTAGACAATTTTGCTCCTGTTCAGTCTACCAAAATAAGAACTTCCGGTTGGACATACAGGAACTTCCAGGTTTGTACCCTTCAGCAAACGGCCGGACACTCCGGTGGCCGAAGTATCGGTTTCAGAGAAGGCTTGCCGGATACTCCGGTGATACGGCGGATACTCCGGTGAGAACTTAGCCATTTTTTGCTATAGTGAGGCTGCTGAAACCGGAACTTTCGGTTTGGCACACCGGACCTTCCGGTTTTGCCAGGATGCCAATTTTATGTGTCAACACTTGTCCATCTCCGGACTAAAGTGATCAGCTAGTAAACTCCACCCGTGCACAAATTACTCTTGCTGCTATAGAGAAGAATAGTGATGACCTTCGAGTCAAAGTTGTCAAGCAAATCCTGTGGATTGAGGGAGTGCAGTATGAGCTGCAAGAAATTTTTGGCATTGACAATTCCACGGAAGCTGATGTCTGCAATGCTGATGATGATGACATCGGCAAGAATGTGTCATCTGTCTGACAGAGCCAAGGGACACGGCTGTTTTGCCTTGTAGGCACTTGGTAAGTACATGATTTTCAGTGATACTTTTTCCCTGCCACCTCCAACTTTCATTCCATTAATGTTGTTCCCTGATTGGTCTTTTCTTCTCAGTGTATGTGCAGTTAATGTGCAAAAACTTTAAGACTTCAGTCAAACAAATGCCCCATATGCAGACAGCCCGTTGAAAAGCTAATGCAAATCAAAGTTAAAAATTCTGAAACATAAAGGAGGTTTGCTGGTATGATTGCTGCAGCCTTGTATCGTCTAACTGTCCTTAATTGTAAAATAACATCAGCTTTTAGGTGTATAGTTATGTTGGTGGTTTTGATAATGTGGTCTACAGGTGAATTGTTAATATTGTCAGTTAGCACTTGGTCTCGTGACTTTTCTGGTCCTTCTCGTATAGCATGAAAATGGGATCTGAAACCAAACCCTGTTGTAGTTTTATCCCTGCCTTTTAGTAATGTTCAGTTTATCTCTTTGCAACTTGCTTTTAGGCGAATATCGTTTGGAACTTTAAATAATGTTGTTTCTGACCAGTTAATCCAGTACCAAGGAATTGGTAGAATTCCTAGAAGCCACTCGAATTTTATCACTTAAGGGGGTAAGCTCGGAATGTTTAATTCAGTATTGTCAGCACTCCTAACCTTCCGCAAGTTCACAATCAAGCTACCCAAAATTGTGATCGAACAAATTAATAAATTCAAAAAACGTTGCTTTTGCATAGGTCCTGAAATGAATACAAAGAAATCATCCTTGGCAGCTCGGAAAGTTGGAAGGTGGTCACCATACCCAAGACAATTTTATTTATTTGCGCTGCAAAATGGAAAATGAAAATTCCTATATCCATTTGTTTGTAAATTGCATGCATATATGTGGTTTTAGATACAAAAAGATGGTGTTCTGGTTTCTTTTATTAAGAAACCAAGTTCAGGTTTGCCCTAATGTTTACATTGACGGTCCAGAGTGTATCAGACTAACAGAGACCGACAATGCAGCACATCGACCAACAACATATCTAAATTCTGCAGAATCTCTCGCCTCCAGCTTCAGAAACGTCGCCGCCACGATCACGATGTGTTCTTAACATGTTCCCAGCCGTATTTCTGTCCATAGTAACATAGATTCTCTTTCAGCTTCAAAAAGATTCTGCAGTTATTTAGTCTTCTCAACAATTCCATAGCCTTCTTCCAGATCTCCTGCATTATCTCTCAATGCAAATAGACTTACAAAAGTTCAGTAGAATTTCAAAGCTATGTCCATCCTCGTTGATTGCTCCCGCTGGCGGCGCTACGCAGATGGACATTTGGGGGATTGGGGATTTCTGTTGTTTCAGATCGTAATTTGGTCTCCAAGCAATTCCGGATTTCTGCTCTTATCTCATCCATCTCTCGCATGCTGCCGTTGCCGCCGCCGCCGCCATTGCCGCTGCACCTCGTCAAGCACCTCCACTGCTTCCTTCTTCATCACGGCTCTTTCCTTCACCCTCTTCTTGCTTGGGAGAGCGCATACAACCTCATCATTGGATCTCCTTGCGCACAACGCCGAGGACCGTGTTGTTGAGCTGGACAGGACAGGGCCTCTTCAGCGGTGGTGGCTGTGCCAGTTAGGGCGGCGAAGGGGGAATCGATAGGGAGATGAGGCGGCGGAGACGGATCCATGGGCGACGGTGGTGCGAATTGGGAAAGTTCCGTAACTCGTGTTTCACGGGAGTTGGATTTAGCGAGGAGGACGATGATTCCAGACATTTCCGTATTTTGAGCTCGGAATGTTTTGCAGGCTACCGATTCATTGGGCTGAAAGTATTGGAATCGGACAATTGAATTCTGGGCGCAGCCAAACGGATCGGAGTCCAGAAAACAATTCAATTCAACATGTTTCCAGGACCTCTGGTGCTACTTGCCGCTCATCGGCACCCGGCCGCGGCCGTCGGCCGTCCAACCAAACCAACGAGTGGGCCGGCAGCAAACCGCTCTCGCGAACGGCAGCCACACAACCGCTCGCCTCGTCGTGACCGTAGTGGTCAGACAAGCTGGTGGCCCCGTTCCTCCAGCTAGCCGCTCCACATCGGATGCCGAACTGAGGTCAAGCTAGCGGCGGCCCCGGCCAAGTGGGAGGGGAGAGGCAGCGCCGCAGCAGCGGTCGCGGAGCAGGTCGACGTGGAGTGCGCGGGGCCTCTCCCTGCTCCGCTCCGCGCCAGGTTATTTCATCGTCTGCCGATCCATCATCCATCCGAACGAAACCCCAACCAATCCGTTTCGTTTCGGATAGGAACCAAACCAGGGGTGTGGGCAGAGCCAATCAAGCCCCCACCCATCCCATGATGATGGCAACCATCGGCGCCGTTACCTGTCTCTCCGATGACATGTTAATTCCATTCACCAGCCGTGATTCCGTCAGATCCGGGCCACGGGATTCTCTGGTGATTCCGTCAGATCCGGCCACGAGAGAGAGGAACCAATAATTCGCGCCAGACAGACACCTCGGCTGCCTGCCCTGCCGGCACGCGAGTACAGCGCACGCGAAGAGGCATCGAACCCAAAACTGTTCGCTGCTGACGACTGGACGTGACACGGCAACCTTTTCGATCGATCGTGTCCGTGCGTGGCCTACCACGACGACATGCGCTGCTGCCGCTCCATCCAATAATCCAATCCGCGCCGATGCGGTGAAAGGCGGTGCCCCGTGCCGCCGTGCGGCCACCCTGGCGTTCGCAGTGCGGCGGCGGTCGAGGGGCCATGTGGGCAGCGTGATTCCGGGCCCCCGATCGCGGGCTGGCTTCGGTGGCCGGCTCGGCGCCGGAGCAGCCTCATCCGCTTTCCTCCCGCGGCGGCACGCGAGGGGAGGATAAACACCGGCCGCGCGCGCCGGACGTGAAGGACCGCCCCCCTTCTCTCTTCCACGTCCTTGTAATCAGCACGACTCATGCTACTTACTATTCTAGTGGAAGGTTGCGCTATGTATGGTTGATCTCGTGGGTGCCGTCACGACAACAGACAGTTGCGGCTGAAAGTGGTCCGATCCGATCAGTGTACCAGCGACCAATCTATCTTCCATGTCGGCCCTCAAAGACGCTCACTCGTAGTCGCATCGGAAAACTCTTGCAGTCTCAGCCTCACCTTTTTTAAAAAACAAATATCGGTTTCAGTCTCTCGTCGCATTATCACGAAGAAAATCAAGCTTGCTTGCTCCACGTACTGACGCGCGGGACCCGGCGGTCTCTCCCGTGGCCGAGAAGGAAAGAAAGGATGGGCGCTGCCTGGACGGGACTGGACCGCGCAGAGAACGGAGCAGATTGCGAACATGTGCAGGCGGGCCGCCCTCACATTCGTGGGACCCACGTCCTTTCCGAGCAGGGATTGGCCAACTGCTCCACCGGGGCCCACCTTCCCAGCGCCCCAAAAAATCAAACTGATCGCCGGAGAGCGGTTATTAAAGCGGCCCTCAGGCCGACCTCCGCGCCAGAGGCCACCACGAGACAGCCGCAAAGCCTCTGCCACCGCTTTCTGCATCTGCTCTTCACAACCTCCCATCGCCGCCGCCGCTCTCCGGCCTCATCGCCGCTTCAGCGCAGCAGCCGCGCCGGAAAGCAGCCGAGGAGGAGACAATGGAGGTGGAGATGCAGGACGATGACGTGTTCTTCGCCGAGCTCAGCAAGCAGATATCGCTCCTCATCACCGAAGACGACGACGACGCCGACTTTGCCACCGCGGCGCAGTTCATCCCCGCAGCCGCCGCGCCGCTCCCGGTGAGCCCCCGCCGCCGCTCCCTTCCCTTCCCTCCTCGTCGTTCCATTCCATTCCGTTCCGTCAGGGCATCGGCCAGCCATCAGGGCACGTGCACGCACGTGCGGTCGCCTCACAGCTCAGGCCAGCTATCCTTCTGTTGGGAGGGCTGGTTCCTGGAGCTTCTCGGTCCCGGTAGTTGGTTGTTGCTGGTGAACCACTAGCCCACATGGCTGCGCTCGGCGCTCGCGCATGGCACAACCTGGTGGCCAAACCAATACGGAAGCGAACCAAACCAAACCATTCTGCTCGTTCTTCCACCCAACCCAATCGAGACTAGCTCAACAAGATCAGGCCTGCCTATCGTGTTTTTCTTTTTCCTTTTCTGATGAAACCATGAGCAGGTTAGCCAGGTTCCTCATAATGAATATAGCCAACCGGCATCTCGATTAGCATCTGAAAACCGTGTGCATCTGCTGCGGTCGCAGCCTACGCGCAGAATTTTGGAAGGATAAGCCTTCACGCATCAGGAGCTACTCGCGATATACTTACTACTGATAATAACTGCAGGTGTATCCATCGAAATACGTCATCGAGTGCCTGCGCATTAAGAGAAAGCAAGCCGCCTTTTCCCTGGAAACTGACTGTTTTTTAGAGGAGGAGTATAGCATTCCGTCGAATTGCTTGCCACGCCAAATTCTTTTGCTGGGCCCACGCTAGCTTCAGTATAATGAACTCTACAGGCTCTGTTAGAGGGCCCTGTCGAATTACAAATTCCACTTGGGTGAATCTCGATGGAATCTCCAGTTTCATTTGAATTTTTCTCATTGAAAATGTCCAGTTGAATCTCCAAAGAATCTTGTGTTCCCGTTTTTTGGTACTCCAGGAAGCAGAGGAGAATTCTTCCTTGCTCAGTGGGAGTACTAGAAATATACTGTTGTATCACAGTGACAGTCGCAGAGCAAATAATAAATAGATCAGCAGCTAATTTTCCATGTCAAACCCGTGACGCGCGCAGGTGTTTGGAATGGATCGATCGATGCCAGCGGCGACGTCCCTTTTATTAGGCGTTCCTCCTGAATTACTAGTAGAAACTTGCAAGGTACTCCTTCCCACCACCAGCAGGAGCACCCGCGGCTGTCCGCGGCCCGCGTCGCTACAGTCCCCGCATGCCGCTTTAAAGACAAAACCTCCGGTTAACCGACCTCTCTAATCAGTAATCACCCTGATCAGTTGCATAGTATAGGCCCAAACCATGTGATTAAGTTACAGGCGTCACTATCTCTGATCCCTATACCAATGGCTTCTTTTTTCTTTTTTCTTTTTTTTTTTTTTGGGCTTCGAATCACCTCGCATGCATGTGATGGATGTTGCTTGCGTCGCGGCACCTGATGTCTGGTGGCGATGATGAGGAGTACTAGTAGTAATCGAAACTTATTAATTTCTTGCTTGCACACAACACCTCATCATGCACGCAGCCCGTGCCTGGCTGCCGGCACTTGCCGCTCCACACTATCATGGCGCGAATCATTATTAATTTACTCCTTAGCTAGCTGCCGCAGTTTGTTTAATCCTATCCCGATGGATCCGTGACATGATCCGGCGCTGATGAATCAATCTTAACGTCCACGCAAGTTGCCCGTGAGAGTTGCACTCGACGAACACCTCCTACAGCTATCATAGACCGATTTAACTCTTTTCATTTTTATTAGTATGTACTGTATATAAAATTTGCCATGATCGGACACGCACCACCGGCAACAGCTAAGCTGACGGTTTTGTTTTCTCCAACGTCACCAGGGATTCGGCCACCATGTGCCGCAGCAGCGTGGCGCGTCGAAGCTGGCGCCACCGGCCTACGCGCTGTTCCACCACGCCGCCGCCAGCTACGGCGGCGACAGCAGGGCGTGGCAGCAGCAGCAGCAGTGCGGCAGCAAGGGTACCGGCGTGTTCATCCCCCGGCCCACGCCCGGCGCCGCGCACCACAAGAAGGGGGGAAAGAACAGGGGCTCCGCCGCCAACAAGGCGCGGGCGCCCGGGAGCAACGCCGTAGCAGCCGGCGCGCCAACGAAGAGGTGCAGCACCTGATCGCCCAGTCGAACCGGGAAAAAAAGAAAGAAAAGAAGCACGACTAACTCCAGAAGCAACAATGGCCAAGCCGGTTAAATCACTGGGATAAATTAATCTGTTTAATTAATTATTACGTATCATTTACTATTACTACTATTCTGATATGGTAAATAAACATGGTTTACCGCCCCGGGGTTAATGTATATTCTGAGCCCCTCGGGGAGTGACCAACATGGGGGCACCACCACCACACCAAGATGAAGAAAAAATAATCTTTGTACAGTAAGCTAGTGGTTGGTGTGCATGATAAGGCGGTGCCTAGCTCGATTAATTATTTAATTTTTTGTATTTTCCTTCCATTTTTGTGAGATGAAGAAATATGATTCCAAGATTACTGTACTGGTACTAGTACTTGTACGGAGTGCTGTACTCCTAAAGAGAATTATTGATGTCAAGCGAACAATTATTGATGATGGTGCACCTTGGTGTCTCGTTCTCGTCCTTCGCGCATCCGTTGCTGCGGCCTGTGGATGATGACGACGATCGACGATGGCATGGATCAATGGAATCTCGAATCGTGCGTGCATTCTCGGAACATGTACACCCGATATGCGCTTTGCAGATCTGGAAATTATTTAGGAGTATTCGCTAGGGCTGGCCCCTTGCGACATGGGGCGATGGTGGTGGTTAGAGATCGACATGCTTGCTGCCCCCTCGCCTGGGCTCCAGCTCGACTCGTGAAAGCCCGACGTGATCGGTGATGTCTCGGTTGGATGGAACGGATGATTGGGTGGCACTCCAAATCCGCGGGCACGACGAACCAGCGTGGCGGCGATGGAGAGAATCCAGCCCCCGCTCGCTGGGGACAGCATAAAGCAGGAACATTTCTTCATGGCAACATTTTTGTTACATGCACGTATCGTGTTGGATGGCCAGGTCATGATCGATCTCGATCCAGGCAGACAACGTCGTTGCAAGCATGTCACCTGTCGCCGGAATCTTCTTCCTAGTTCCGGTATCCCGTGCGCAAAAGACGAAGCAGAGCAGACAGAATACCGTGCAACGAACAAGGCGGGTTGTCTGTGCCCGCAGGCCCATCACGTGGTGCTCCAACAAAATATCTGTATCTTGGCCCAACAGCACGTGAGCCTCCAGGAGCACCCTCAATGTTGGCCCGTTTAATAAATACGCGCCCTTGTTTATTTGGGCTCGGAACGCAACCGCGTATTCAACTGGGAAGGCTAACCATCCAAGAAGGCCATACTTCGACTGGGCTGGCTGCGGCGCGCCTGTTGTACGTCACGAGGAACGGCTGGATCAATCCACCGGCTTGATCGCCAGGGAGCATGGTTGAACTTGAACCTTGCAAATTGCAATTGCTCCGTCCAGCGACAGCTGTGGCCGTAACGTGCGCACGACCGAAACGAACAGAAATGCCCAGTTGGGGTCGACGCTGGATCCGGCTGACGCTAGCTATCTGTCAGCTGGCCGGGGGAAAGGCGAGCTGAAGAGCAAGCAAACAAGTGAGAAAAAGACGTTGGCCAGGGCAGGGGCAGTCGGTGATCTATGGACCTGCCCTCCGCGTTTTGTCTCGTCCCCCGTGAATCCCGTAACCGAGAACTACGACCTCAGCTTCCCTATATTCTCGTGTGGTCTAATTTTGCTTTCCGCCATGTTCAAGTATTCATTCTGTCATGCAAAACTGGAATCACGCTGGGCCACCATTTCTTGCCTTGTGAATAGTCTAAGATTAAGGCTCCAAAGAAATTTCACAGTATTTATATATAAATTTTACAGAAATCTGTTAATTTTACAGGAAGCATATGATTTGAGGAAAAAAAAATCTTGTGTTCTAATATGACTCCTTTGGAATCTAGGAATTTCAAAGAAATTATGTAAAAAAAATTATGAGAATCAACTCAATTTCATAAAAAAACATAAGATTTGAATTTTTTTTTCCACAAAAGAGACATAATAAAACAGTAATAATGGATCCATATTGTTGTAATCTTTTCTTTGTGTCTAGGAGTGCAGATCCGAGAGTTTCGTGTCGGTAATAGATCTGTGGTTCGGAGGTGGTCAATACCTTCGGATTCGGTCGCCAGAGTCGTAGAAGACGATCCGGCCATCTGCTCTTTGTCGATGCGGTCCTCTGCGTTAGGGCAGCGTCGGTCGGTGGAGAAGCCAGTGGTGTGGAAGTCGCGGCGATGTCGTCGATCTCTGTGTGACGGCGGTCGTCGTGGTGGTGATGGCGATGGTGCTTCCCGTCGGCACAGCACCCCCTCACAGATCGGGTTTAGAGTTTGTTGGTAGGGTGCGGCGGTACGGACGAACTTAGGTCATAAGTCCCGGCCGGCCCCCACCTCTATTTATTGTGACGCTGGCGACAGAGGCCCACCAGCCATAATGGGCTGGGCGCCCCCCATCAGAGCGCGATTAGGTCAAAAGCCCGTTTAGTCCATTGGGCTAAAACGGGTGGAGATCAATTTCAAACATTCTCTTCATTGATCTCACTTTATACTTTTATCTTTATTACTTTTTAACTTCACTCGTTCCATTACAGATTAATGCATAGAACTGTCTCATCGTCACGATCAATCGCCGATAGACTTAACAGCTACAATACATTTTTTTTCTGAAATAGTTACTATACATTTTGGCTATCTTTTAGTTTAGAAATCATAGGCTTTCTCTTGAACCCATGCCGGCAACATGTTTAATAAATACTTTGGGTAGTAAGCCTTTAGTAAGCGGATCCGCTAGCATCTTTGCGGTGCTTATATGCTCAAGACTTATGATTTGATCTCGAATTTTATCTTTCACAACATAGTACTTTATGTCAATGTGTTTGGCAACACCACTTAATTTATTATTGTGGGTATACGTTACTGCGGGTTTGTTGTCGCAGTACAACTTAAGTGGTCCATAGATGTCGTCAACCACTTTTAAATTGGGTATAAACTTCTTAAGACAGTTCACCTGCCTCGTAGCCTCGTAACATGCAACAAACTCGGCATACATTGTGGACGACGTAGTGACGGTTTGCTTTGAGCTTTTCCACGAAATAGCTCCTCCAGCGAGAGTAAACACATATTCGAATATAGACTTTCTTTCATCTCCTGTATAATCAGAATCTGTGTACCCACTGTATAGAGTGAATCTGATTTTCTATATGTCATCGTGAGGCCTTTTGTTTCTTACAAATAACGCAAGACATTCTTTATCAATTTTTAATGCTTTATTCTAGGATTACTCTAAAATATGTCAAGTAACCTGATAACAAATGCTAAGTCAAGACGTGTACATATTTGAACATACTGTAAGCTTCTGACAGCTAAAATATATAGAGATCAATTTTTAACGCATATAAACGAAATTTACCCACGAGTATGATTACTCTGTCCGTACTTTGTATGCTGGCCGTAGTCCGTATTCAACTTGCATGTGCGACGGCCACAAACCATCAACCCATGGCATATTATTGGCCTGCAGCAGACCAATTTCTCGGGCGCCATATTCATGGTACCCGAACAGGAGTACTCCTACAATGGCAGTAATGCTCCGCCGTATAACGTGGTCCACCTAGGTCCATTGCCGGCAGTCCCTCCCGTTCGACGCGAGGAGCGTTGGTTTCCTACCCATCGCCTTTATCCGTCTCGATTGACCCTGCAATAGTGTAAGAAGCCGCTAGAAAATTAGGCGTCCTGAGGCATATTTGAGATGAAGCTGTGTCTGTGCTCTGTGGCCTCTAATTTCAAGACGCAGGCGGAGTATACTCCGAGTAGTCCGACAATCTTTCATGCAACAGGACACTCAAAAAGTCTTGTTCTGACGGAGCGCGTGAGGAAAGACTCCTCATTTGGGAAAACAAAACAGAAGCACCTTTTCACGGTGACCTGCGAGAACACCTTGAGTCATCGTTTGCGATCCTCGGCTAGAACCGCTTCATCAACCATGGCACAGTTACAGCCAAAACATTTGGCCCCATCATCGATCAACCAACAACCACTCCGTATCGTACTAGTCACACGACTCACCCATGAACGGAAAGTTACCGAGGGAAAAAAAAAAAAAAGGAGCTATTGCACTGTCGCGCGGCTCGTGCCAGACGCCAGCCAACCGGACGTGTACTCCACTTGGGGCAGAGCCGCAGCGCGGCGTCCCTAGCTGAGACCAGCCACCGGCGATCTCTCCACTGGCGCGTCGCGAGCGCCGGATCAAGGGACACGCAGTGGTGCATCAAGGAAAACGGTGCGCGATGAGCCAACGACTCAGGTCGGGTTCAAAACGTCCCAGGCACGTAGCGGCGTGCTTTTGCGGTATCGGCTACTCTATCGGTGCCGAGTGCTGCATCAACCTTAAAAGACAACACAACGTGTCACCATGAACACTTTAATTGACTGTCTGTGGACCTCACTCTTTCTTATCTTCTTTCGAACAAACCTATCGCTGCGTCACCTAAACTGCCCTTTGTGTATTGCGCGTACTCATGCATGCGATGGGGGCACTCATCATAAGTCTGGTTTTGATAAAGAGTTCAAGCACTTTGACGCCTTTCCCGTCTCGTGTTGACAAAACGTGAGCAGTCTTTTACACGATGATGGCCTTGTTGGCTAGTAAAAACATTAACTGAAACGGAACGAGAAGTCACCTGCCTGAATGTTAAATAGTTGTTCCCTAAAATTAAGTAGCGGTTGCCCGGAGCGCGCACGGCACGCTGCGGTAACAGCACAGGCGAACCGTACAACAAAGTGCTACCCTCCATTCTCTGCAAGAAACGCTCACCAAATTGTCACAGAAAGGCTACCGAAACTTTGCCGGTTTGCCCCACCGCACATCAATTCCCAACCAACTTAGTACAATCACGCTCAAACTATACATGGACGCAGACCGAGAAACCAAGCAAAAAGATCCCGATACCCACGAGAAATCATGCGATCGCACCGTCGCGCCAGCCGGACCTACTCCAATGTCCTCCACTCCCGCGTCGCACCACTTCGTCACGGTCCCTCTGTTGCGTGGCGTCCGCCGATCTCCATCTCCGCGCCGCGCCGTGACACGACACCGTGCTCGCGCGGGAATCGCGGGAAAATCAGGATTCAGGAGACCAAGACGGCGGGCTCACTGGCGCGCACGGAAGAAAGAAAACGGTGCGGGGCGCGTCAGGTGGGGTCAAATGCGCGGCGCGGACGACGCCTGCAGGCCCTGGATCACGCACCGCGCAGCCGTCAGCTGGCAGCTCGGTCGAGTCTCGACGGGATGAGGAACCGAACCGGACAGCCCCACACAATACACAAGGCCGCCTTGAAAAGCAGGAAAGGGCACGGGCCCGCCACGTTATCGCATAGGATCCTCTATTCCACTGCGTCGTTGAGGGAAAAGAACGAAAGCTGAGCGGCCTGCCAGAGCAGCAGCACAAATTCCTCGCTACAGGACCTCGGGCAGTACGTAATGCTCTCTTCGTCTTAATTTAATTATTCTCTCATTCTCAAAATAACTTTATGTAGTATTTAGTTGCGTGTCATCTAATTTTGATGAATAATTTTTATAAATTTGGTTAATTTAGAAATATCAAACTTGTATGATTAAACGCATCATAAAATTGTTTTTTATAATATATAAAAATTATATTAATAAAATTGATTAAATTTGTAAATCATTAGTCAAAGATATGTTTGACTAAATGTAGATGTAAAATTATTTGGCACGGAGATATTATTATTGCAACTCTGAAAATTAGAATTAAGAAGAGATTAAAAATTACTACTAAGAAAATTAGAAAATAATTACGAATGATAAAAAGATAGATATGCATTGAAAATAAAAATATGTACGGAGTATATTAGCAACAAGGAATGGCAATTAATTAGGAAAATTGAAGAAGATAAAATGGGAAAAAGCTAAGCCAATAGTAAGATATATTTGGTATGAACAGTGTTTAATTAAAACAAATTACTAGTACTTGACGTCATGTTGCTGTTTAGTAATTCAAAATGGCACCACACAAGTTTTATTACATAGAGCATTCCAAATATTTAGCTTAAGCTATTTTTTAGTAATACGTAAGATTTTAAAAGAAAAGGTAGCAAAGTCATTTTCACTTCGATTTCTGTGGTGGATTAAACTGGTGCTCGTTTGAGTCATGCAATTTTACTTTAAACGTTTCTCAAACTAGCCATAGACTGCCGTATGGAGAGTTTTTTTTTACGATGCCCGACAGAAAAGGCAACATGAAACCATATGTGTTTTGTGTAGTAGTGCACATTCCATCATCAACATAATTCAAGCGTTGTACGTCAAAGTTTTGATCGTATCCACGGCACACTCTAAAAAGTACGCCTTCAAGTTGAAATGCCTGCTCGTTTGAGTCCGTACTCGTAAGCATCATTGGAGTGACACCTGAGACATTGACATTTGAGAGCTGATACGAAGTTGCTTTGATTTCAGCATTTTATAGTCATTGTAATCTTACATAAATCTCTCCATTATCATGGAGACATTAGGAATTTTGAAGTATGCTTATTGATATCTTTTGTTGGAAGGAGAGGACGAAGGCTCTGTTCATCTCATTGAAATAATAATAATAATATTATATATTGTGTTATAATTCCTTTTATCATTAAAGTTATTTGAATCACAACATATAAAGTTACATATTTGAATTAACTTTTGAATAAGACGATGATGTTAAAATTTAACAGTGTCAATAATTTGTAACAGAATGAGTAAAAATTTCACACCACACAAAAATTTAATAAAAATTAATTTAATTTCACAAAAAAAACATAAAAAATAGGAAACCTTCCGACATTCCAAACAAGTCTGAAATGGTTTGTCCACCAGACGCAGTGTGGGGCACCTATTTTCAACGCAAAGATGGCCTACGGCAAACAACAAATTTGTTAGTATATCTCGTGCTGGACGCGGCGAATTCATGGCTCAACTGTAATTGTGTGGACCAAATCCTTTAACTCCTCAACCACAACGGACGCATTAGTTCATCTTTGTAGCACGTTGCTCCTGGCCTCTACTAGTTTGTCTCGTCGTCCAAATTAGAGCAAGCACCGATCCATCCATCGATCCGCAGAAACGCTGCCCGCACCGCAATCCCATCCCCACCAGCCACCCTGCCCCGCCTGCCCTGCTCCCTGCGCGAGCTCTCTCGCTCGCGCGCGGACGCATGCGAGGCCGTACCGCGCCGCGGCCCAAGTAGCGTCCCACCCGCCCGATAATGTCGGCGCACCTCCCACCGCCCCGCGAGCCCATCCCCTCCCTCGCTGCCGGGGACGCCAAGAAGCCAGCAACCACCAAGATCCTCCCTGGCGGGGGCGACCACCGCCATCACCTCCCGAAGAAGCCCACCCCCTCCGCCTCGAAGCTCGCGCTCGCGTCCCTCCTTGTTGTCATCATCCTCCTCGCCGTCGACGTCTCCCTCGCCGGCGCCGGCGCGCACAGGAGGCTGCGACGCCAGTACCTGCATTACGTCGGTGACGGCAGCGACGGTCCTGCCAGCAAGGACGGTGGCTCGCTTCTTTGGCTCTCCGTGCCGGGCTATTCCAACTTCACCGACGACCTCCTAGCGCGGTGGCTTGCGCCCGGGGGCACCCCGTGCCGGGACGCGCGCACGGCCAACATCTCTATTGCGGTTTTTGACGACTCCGTGGTGCGGGGAGAGGCCATTGAGCTTGGCACTGCCGAGATCCATGAGTTCACGTTCTGGGCGCTGGACGACGCTGGCGGGCGGCGCTGCCTCGGTGGGGACTACTTCGAGGTCGACCTCTCCGGGGATTCGTGGAAGTCGCGGCCTCCCGTCGTGGACCATGGCGACGGCTCCTACTCCTTCCGGCTTCAGGTGGCGCCACGGTTCGCCGCGGGGGACTTCCACCTCACCATCGTCCTGCTGTTCCGCAGCTTCGAGGGCCTCAAGTTCTCCTCCTCGAGGTTCAAGTACCGAGCCGAGCTGCGGCGCATTCCCCTTCATTTCCGGCCTCGCAACGCGTCTCTCCCGGAGCTGAAGACGTGCCGCGCCGCCGACTTCGCGCTCGACGCCTGGTCCGGCCGGTGGACGCGGCTCGCGAAGAAGGACAACTGCAAGGATGTCGACGCCGCCGGGCGGTACAGGTGCCTGGAGCCCGAGCACCCGTGCGAGGCGCCGTGGTGCGACGGTCCGCTGGGCGCGTTGGAGAGCAACGGGTGGGTGTACTCGGCGCACTGCTCGTTCAAGCTCTTCACGGCCGACCCAGCGTGGCGGTGCCTGGACGGCAAGTGGCTCTTGTTCTGGGGCGACTCTAACCACGTCGACACCATCCGGAACCTCCTGAGCTTCGTTCTCGGCGTCACGGACACTTCCGCCGTAACACGTCGGTTTGACGCGGTGTTTACGAACCACAGAGTCGGACCAGAGTCTTTGAGGATCACGAACATCTTCAATGGCCACTGGAACGCGAGCATGAACTACCTCGGCCTGCAGTCCCTCCGGAATAGAGAGTTCCGGCAGCTCATCCGGTCCTACTTCATGTCCAGTGACCGTGTCCCAGACGTCGTAATCCTGAACTCCGGCCTGCACGATGGATACTACTGGACCAGCATTCGCGCATTTGCGCAGGGTGCGGAGTTTGCTGCAAAGTTCTGGTCTGGCGTCATGGCTAAGGTGCGGGCTCGTGGCCACACCGTGCCGAGGGTGTTCTACCGCACTACAGTGGCAACTGGGGGTTACGCTCGGGACCTGGCTTTCAATCCAAGTAAGATGGATGCGTTCAACGGCGTGCTTGTTGAGAAGATGAAGCGGCATGGGGTGCTCACTGGTGGGGTGATCGACAATTTCGACATGACATTCCCGTGGCACTATGATAACCGTTGCAATGACGGTGTGCACTACGGGCGTGCACCGGCGAGGCTGGTGTGGCGGGACGGCAAGATTGGGCATCAGTACTTCGTCGACCTGATGCTGGGTCATGTGCTCCTCAACGCCATCTGCAATGGACGATAATCGCTGAATCCATGCTCTGTAAGTTTGCGGTGCTCAATTGTTAAAACTAGACTAGGATGAACCGGGAGTTGAACACGGGAATCTTAGAGATGACTGCATTGCAGTGCAGTTCATGTGTAAATCTGATGGGGGAGTGGGGTTTAACTGAGGCATTTTGTATGGTTAGGCATCTGATCTTTTAGCTATGTTACTGGTCTGATTGTGCTCTAGTAGGCTAGGAAGATCGAGTCCGATCGGAGCTAGCTATGAGTGAAGATCAGTAACATGTATATAGTGAAATGGCAAGAGGTCCTTCATGGACCTGATGCTGGGGCATGTGCTTCTAATTGCCATCTGCAGTGGATGAGAATTGTTCTATATGCTTGTTATTGATCAATTTTGGTTGAGTACAAAGTATATAGATCAGGGAACTGAATTGTGGAAGATGCGTGGTCGCCACATTGCAGTGCAGTTGGTGCGCAAATTCAATTGTTTAGCTGAAGCGTCCTGCACTGTATATATATATCCTTCCAGTTATGTCACTGGCCTGATCGCGCTCGAATGGGCGATGATGATCGAGCTCAACTGAACCTACTAGCTCTTAGTAATGAACTGGCAGATGTAATGTATAGTTTGAGGGGGCATGATGCTTAAGTTCAGGAGGTCTTATGTTACATGTACATATCAGGTGCTATGATACTAGAATGTTTTAGTTGATGTATTGTGGTTCATTGTCATTCGTGATAGTGTAGTTGGTTTCCTACATGCAGGAATGCTGGTGTGGCTGGTTAATTGTCGCAACCGTTTAGAAAGCTTTCCATATGCATTTACTCCCTCTGGGTCACAGATCGTTTTGGATAATGACACAGTTTTTAAAACATAACTTTGATTCCTATTTGCAATGAAAATATTTATTAAAAATAATATATTTATACTTTTATGAAAATACTTTTTTAAGACAAATTTAATTATATAATTTTTATATTTTTAAATTTAACAAGTAAAAACTTATTTAAAATTTATATTCTATCGAAACATTGTCACGACTTTTTTTTAACGGGACATACTTGAACCGGAGAGAGTATGTTCGTTCCTCGGTGTATGTTTGGTAACGCAACGGCATTTTTTTTTTTTGCGACGGATAAAGCAACGGCATGTGATGAGCAGAAAAGGACAGTACACTTTGAATGCCCAAAAGTTGCTGTCGTGATTGTAAAGGCTTGTTTTCCATTTGGGAGCATGTCCAGAGCAGGTGGGTTGGCATTTCGCAAGAATTAGGGTCGAGATCAGTTTGTCAAGGCTCCGCTGCGTGGAAAGCGGGCAGAGCCCGGGTGGGCTAGCGCCGTGGGGTGCGCGTCAGCCGGAGCGGGTTCGAGGGCTCGCCCGTGCGTCTCACCAGATCATCTTTTATGTTTGTTTTTTTTTTCGCGTGGTGTCACAAAGAAAGTACTGCGTGGTGCTATAAAGATCAGACTAGTGATCATAAGAAAAACGTGTTTTAGATACTGCGTAAAGGTGTAGGTGTGAAAGTATTGTGCGTGGTGCTATAAAGATCAGACTTTGGCAATATTAAAAAAAATGTGCTCTAGATACTACGTAAAAGTGTAGATTTATTTAATGTACGCAGGTTAAATATATGTTGGTGTGTAGGCGTGTGCATGTAGGTGTACATAAACATATAATACAATTGTACTAATAGAAGAGGATTTTAAAAAAAAACTCCGATGCATGGCGCGAGCAGGGCCGTTCGAGGCTATGGTCGGTCGTCCTGCTCCGCGACATTTGTTCGCTTCATCCTGATGTTGTGCCCGTCACTGGCGATTACCCGCTTCAAATTATCGTAGCCCAGTTTCAAATTAACGAGATCGAAGAAATAAAGCATGGCCCATGAAAATACCTCGAATGGCCATGGCCCGCTCACTCGTTCCGCGTCTCGACTCCAATCACCGTTTGCTATCAGTATCCATTGAAAATCGAAATATTCTATGCTTGTTCTACAACATATATACTCCATCCGTTATTTAATTAATGTCGTTGTCAACTTTTAAATTCAATTTTAACTATTCATCTTATTCAAAAAAATTTAATAAATTTCATATATTTTGATTTATTATTTAACTTATTTGAATCACACTTAAAATTTTACACATTTGAGCAAATTTTTTTTAATAAAGTGAATAGTTAAAGTTAGTTATAAAAGTCAACAACGATATGAATTAAAAAATGAAGAGAGTAAAAGTCACCTATTGTTTCACGTACTAGAGAGGATTGGACTGTTCAAAAAGAAACAAGAGTACATAGAAAAGGATCGACGGGTTTTTCCAGACGGCCAATCTGGTGATGTTTGTGTCGCTGAGCAAGGAGGAAAGCGAAAGAAATAGATCTACGAAATTAAATGACAGGCAGGGACCGTGATTTGTTACTATTAGCCAATGTATGATTACAGGAAGGACGATGAGGCAGAGCGAACAGAAGACCTGGCGAACTTGAGCGAATGAAAATCTCGGCCCCTTGGAATAATGTAAACTCTTCGAATTCCGTATTTGCCATAAAAAAATTTACTCTTTCTTTATTCGTCATTGAAAATTTACATTTCTCTTATCTGCCATTAAATTTAACTTTACTCTTTTTTTTTCCATGATCACCATTTGCTCCTAACAAAAAATGCATTTCTAGCTTGAATTCTAAAAAACTTATTAGACATGTTACTTGTACATTGTGTAAATTTATATTTTTTTATATGTTTATGATTAAAGAATTGTAAATATTGGTCTAACATACTCTATTTTCTGAATATAACTGACTGCATTGAGTATTCGAATCATAATTTATATTTTTAATCATAAACATATGAAACATAATATATATGTAATATGTCGGATAGATTTTTTGAAATTCAAATTCGATATTTATTTTTATGTGAAAGCAAATGATGATCATAGTATAAAAGAAAAAAAAATTAAATTTAATGGTAAATAAAAAAAAAGTAAATTTTTGATGGTAAATAAAAAAATGGTGTAATTTTTATGGTGAATAAAAAATTTGCTCTTGCACCTATGCTCTACCAGATCCGCCAACCCATCCTCGCCGCGCCATAAGTTACACGGATACTGGACAACCAGACGTATCTATGAGCTCTTGAGCTCGATCAAACTATCTACTCTCTCCGTTCTTTAAGTGATGTCGGTTGATTTTCAACATCAACTTTAGTTATTCGTCTTATTCAAAAAATTAGTTTAAATGTGTAAAATTTTAAGTTGTGATTCAAATAACTCTCATGATAAAAAAATTTATAACAAAATATATGATATTTATTAAAAAATTTGAATAACATCAAAGTTGAAGTTAAAAATCAACGGTAACAACAATTAAAAAATGAATAGTGTATGCAACAACATCATCAATTTAAAACATTACTACTCGTTTAGTCGGTTAATTGTCAGCGAGTCTCTCACCTGGCCTGCAGTGACTAACTTACATCCTTCCATGGGAAAACATCAGGACGCGGCGACCGGACTTGAAAAGCACGCCGATTAATTTTTGAGTTTCCATCATCGAACTATTAGTCGTACCTCTATTATACTCTCACTAATTTTAAAATATTAACTCTATTGATTTTTAATAGACTATTTGTTTTATTAAAACATATTAAATATTATATATTTTGTTATAATTTATTTTATCATTAAATGTAATTTTACACATTTGAACATATTTTTAAGTGACGTGAATGGTCACAGATGATGTAAAAATCAATAGCGTTAATATTTAAGAAACAGAATGAGTAATTCATATTGACATTTTAAAGCAGAAACAGTCATTTTAATTCCTCTAGGGTTTTTTCTTACTGTTGCAGGAACGTGCATTTTTTTGTGTCACGGTGGGAGATTTTTTTTTGGTCAATTAGATCAGTACCATTGTAAAATGGCCGGAGTCGAAAAACACCATCACAAAAATTTGAAGTTGCCAGATACCATCGGAGACTACTTTGAACTGGAAATTACCATTCCGTAAGTTTTTTTTTGTCCAATGGAGTCAAAATCACGTTAATGTATCGGGAACAATTTTATAATATCGTTTGGTTTGGAAATTAACAGAATAATTTTAACTAAGGAATAACTCGAAGGGTACCTATACAAAGAGCTCGATCAAACGAATTTAATGAAACAACTTTGAAAAACTTTGTAAATTTAAGGAACAAGAAACTTTAGGAAATAATATAACAACTTTAAAATTTTTTAAGAATTAATGGAACAACTTTAAGAAACTTTGAAATAACTCAGAAGGTATCTACACGAAGAGCTCGATGAGACGAACTTAATGGAACACTTTTGGGAAAATTTGAGAATTTGAGGAATAACTTTAGTAAATTTTAGTAACTAAAAGAACAAGTTAAGAACATTTATATTAACTAATGAAACAAGTTTAATAAACTTTAGGGATAACTTAGAGAACACCTACACCACGAGCTCGACGAGACGAAACTAACAGAATAACTTTGATAAATTTTAAGAACATGAGAAACAACTTTAGTAATTTTTAAAAACTAACAGAACAACTTTAGCAAAACTTTAGAAACTCACAGAATAAATTTAAGAAACTTTTGGAATAACTCAGGCAACCACATGAAAAACTCGACGAGAGAAACTTAACGGAATAACTTTGGGAAACTTTGAAAATTTGAAGAACAACTTTAAAATTTTTTGGAAATTAAATGAACAATATTAAGAAACTTTTGAGAACTAACTAAACAAGTTTAAGAAACTTTGAACAACTCGGAAATCGCCTTCACGAAGAATTCGACGAGACAAATTTAATGTGATGAAATATTTTTGAATTTCCAAAAATTAACTGTTAAAAAAACTCCAATTGCTCTCAATAAGCTAACGTGATTTGGGCTCTATTTGGATGGAAAACATCACGCAATAGTAATTTCCAACTCCAACCATTTTGCAATGGTATTAATCTAATTGACTCATTTTTTTAGATATATCGGATTGTTTAATGCCCATCCTTTCTTCCTTAAAAGAATGATGGAATAGGAGAAAAAAAAGTAGGGGAATAAACAGTTTCAATTCCACACGATGATCTTTACTTCCATGACACCTATTACAATCGTTGAATCGTACGTGGTCCGCGATGCTGTATACAGAAAGTACGGAACTTCTTCAACAGCCTCCGACGCTTTCAGGTCAACCATGGGCGGCGGATCCATATTCAAACCAGGGGAAACCAGGGGGTGCAACTACACACATAAAAACTTGAAAATCAATGATTTTTATCAAATTTTCACCACTTTCATATCTTACAGTAAAATTTTATGAACCCACAAGGGAAATACACCCTTCTCAAATTCACTCTTAACTCCGCCCTGAGATCAACACGGATCATCCGGATGTGACGATGTGGACTCGGCATCCGGTTCAGCTCCGCGGCCGCGGCACACGCCGACATTTGCACCTGTGTCGCTCCGCCCTGCCGCGCGACCTTTTCTTCCCCTCTTCCGCCACATCCGCTAGCCCGGTCCAGGTCTCCCGCAGCTCCAACAGGACCTTGCCGCAGACACTGCAGGACGCGAACGAGTTCGTTCCAGGGATGATCAAGATACGAGTCCAGATCAGGGTTTAAAAAACTGCGGTAAACTTTTTGCGATTTTTGATCTTATCGCTGCGGTTCATTTTAGTAAACCGATCGGTTTTCGTTCGAAAATCATAACTAGCACTGTAGCAAAAAAGTAAACTGTCTGGTTTTAATGACTAACCGATCGATTTTTGTCGGTTTTAAAAACCGACACTGATACGGTTTTTTAAACCCTGATCAAGATGAGGCTACAGGGAACCAGACAGGTTCACTTTCTTTTTCTTCTATACTGCATTTTCTTTTGACCAATGATTTTATAAATTGCGTCCACTTTAGCAACATAAAAATTATATATTATATTATTTTTTAATGTGAATCTAAAGAACTGTTTGGATTCAATAAGACTATAATAATTCAGAATATAAAATCCACAGCTAATCCAAACAGAATAGATTATATAGCAAACTATATAATCTATTTACATATATTCTATAATCTCATTAGCTGCCTCACCCTAACTAAAATCAGATTGCATAGCAAATGACTCTTTGTCCTTCCCAACTTCCAACTTGTTTTTAGGAAAAAAAGAAAAAAAAAAGCAAATACTCCTAAGTCATTAGACAAGTCAAATACTAGAAAAATAAATTATATAATCAGATCTCCAAACACCCCATCTAATTTTTTTATATAATTTACTACCTTCCTCCCTAATTTTTTTTTGACACTTTTGACTTTTATGTCATGTTTGACTCTCATCTTATTAAAAATTTTTATAAAAATATCATTTATTTTATTGTGGTTAGCTTTATCATAAAAAATGCTTTAAACATGACTATTTGTTTTTATATCTATAAAAAAATTTTAATAAGACGAATGATCAAATAGGTTGTAAGTCAAAAGTGTCAACATTTAAAGATGAAAGTAGTAGATTTTGTATAATCTACCTCCATAATTTAGATTCTAATAATCTAAGTAGATACAAACAGCCCCTAAGAGCACGTCTTATATCATTATATTTATCACATTTGTAGAAATTAATATTCACACATATATTTGATCAAACCTAAAAAAAGTAATTTTTAGGTGAAGGTTGTAGAAGATTCAGGTTGAACTAACAGAATGCACCGGCAGCTCAGCGTCCAACGAGGCTATTATCCAAAGCTTTGATGTTAAGTCGAAAAGCAGATTTGTGTAAATTCTATGCCATTGCTATCGACATATTCACGACGATTATGGATGAAAAACATGTTGCTCTCCAACCAGGAACGATTTATCTGAGGCTGCGACAGCATCACGGGAAAGCACGACCTGAATCTATCTCATTTGAACAATTGTACGACAGTCAATGTTCTACATCTCACCTACAGACCGCATCTCCATATCTCTGGACAAATGTTTCGATCAAAAAGGATTGTGTAGGTCCAGATGTCAGGAAGAGAATCCCACACTTATATACCTAGTACTTCGCGGATATCGGTGATGAACCGACTTAAAAGAGCCTATCTCCTTCCAAAGTCCAACAAAAAGAAAGAATAGCTTATCACTAATATTCATGACAACAGAAGTCCCTCCCCGTTGGGGCTTTACAACAATGAGTTCCTCGTATTTGCTAAGTGTTGCAAGAACCATAAGCTCTTCCGCATGCATTCGTGCTTTCCATGCCTACGTGCGGCATATTTTACAACTATCTCTTATTTTCCAGAAGAGGCTCCACCAGGTTCACTTGCTTTGATGGTTGTGAATCACCTTCAGTAGATTTTTTCAGAATTCCAGTAGGCTGCTGCTGTCCCTGTCGATTTTGTGCTCCCTGAAAGCACAGAAAAATCAGCAAGTTTAGGGAACTCCACAGAATTGTGTAGTAATATAACCACTAACGGAGGGTTTATCACAACCCATTGTGTATTGACAACTGCAAATTCCTACATAACTGAGCATGTCTCAGAGAACACTAAAATGTTATAATGAACATGATCATTTCACTGACATTAGCATTACTGCATGCAGTGGCGGACCTAGAAATTTGGGCGAACATCGCACCAGATAAAGGTTTACACATACATATCAATCACTAATATAAGCATAGATACATTTTCGAAAAGGCTCTTTAATCACGAGGCCCAAAATCCGTGTGAGTAAAAATGAGATTAGTTAGTTGTGTCAGACCCTTCAGTATATATGTCTTTCTAACTTGTTCTTGAATTTCAAGAGCACATTCATATATTTGCTTCCTAAGTGCCGAGTCTCATATAGGATGTCATTATAATAATTACTAGTAACTAACTTTGTTATTTGGACCAACGCTCCGGAGCCCGGGCAGGCACCCAGGCTCGCCGGGCCTTGGGTCCGTCAGTGAGTGCATGCCCTTCAAGACTATACCGACTGTTATGGCACGGTGCTGGGTCCTCAGTGCAAACTAACATATCTTATTGACTAACAAACTAGCTAATTAACTGCTGCTGCCAGACAAGGTGAGTTGTGAATGCCACAAACACTACACCCCTCCTCAAAGAAAGCTAGTCCACGAGCTGTCCTATGGTCTCCTGACACCAGTAAAACTACTCTTCTCAATGAAAGACAGCTTGTCCTTGAGTTGCGCCAGAGAGCACCTTCCTCCTGGTTCCCAAGGAAAGAAGCACCTTCCTCATGGTTGCATTATATCCAGATCTGTTTCCATTTTATTCGCACAAAAACAGCTAGCACCTGATATGCATTGCTGGCCTGCACAGTTGTATGAAAGTTGTTCCTCTAGTTCCTTGATTTTCTCCAGCAATCTTGGTTGTGATTTCCTTATCAGGTTGCAAGCCAAATTGGTAGGGACGATCAGTACGCTTACATGCAGCACTTTTATTGCAAACTTCCACCTTTACACCTGTAGTGTCTTGTCTGGCATGAGCGTGCCTCCCTCGTGGTTCCCATGAGTAAAAAACACTCAAATTATTTCCTTAAGGATGCAGATGGATCCCTTGATTATCAACCTACCACCGATCATCACATGCACTGCAGAGGATTGCAAGACGAATTGCATTACGAATGTGGGCTTAGTCTCCTCCGTAACAGGGCACATGTTCCACGGTTATGATCTACGGCACTAGAGCCATCAAACCATCACCACCAGAGATTGCAGTCTGCTTGGCGAAGGTTGCCTCCACACGTCATGATCATCAAGCCAAGTCTTGATGATGGTGATCTACGCTATGATCAGATCCAGCTTGGCAGAGAAGGTGACAGCCCCATGATCTTGTCAACACTGATCATGGAGGGCGATGCGCTGAGGTGATCGATGATACAACAACAAAGCCTTTAGTCCCAAGCAAGTTGAGGTAGGCTAGAGATGAAACCTCGACAGACAACTAAAAAGAAGCAATAATCGGCCATCAAGATTCAGACACGTGGATTGCTAACCTACACAAACTCCTATCCAAAGCTAACTCCTTGGCAATATCTCAATCCTTCAGATCTCTTTTGACAAACTCTTCCCAAGTCAAGTTTGGTCTACCTCTGTCTCTCTTCACACCGTTTGGTCGACTTACCATCCCGCTCCAAACCGATGCCTCCTGTCGCCTTTGTTGAATATGTCTGAACCATCTCAAACGATGCTGCACAAACTTCTTCTCAACTGATGCCACTCCTAATCTCTCTTGTATGTCATCGTTCCAGACACGATCTCTCCTCGTGTGGCCACACATCCATCTCAACACACGCATTTCGGCTACGTGTAGCTGTTGGATATGTCGCCTTTTCGTAGGTCAACACTCTATTCCATATAGCATGACAAGACGAATTGCAGTCCTATAAAATTTATCCTTGAACTTTTGTGACACCCTACTATCACATAGGACTCCGGAAGAACTTTTGTGACACCCTACTATCACATAGGACTCCGGAAGCTTTGACACCATTTCAACCATCCAGCTTTAATTCTATGACTTGCATCTTCATCAATATCCTCATCTTTCTGCAACATAAAACCCAAATAACGAAAAGTGTCCTTCTTGAGTACCACCTGGCCATAAGTCTAATATCTCCCTCCTCGACTGCAGTAGCACTGAAATCACACCTCATATACTCTGTTTTAGACCTACTAAGTCTAAAACCCTTTGACTCCAAAGTCTGTCTTCATGATTCTAACTTCTGGTTCACCCCTATCCTGCTCTCATCCACTAGCACCACATCATCCGCAAAGAGCATACACCAAAGAATGTCCCTATGTAAGTCTCGTGTGATCTCACCCATCACCAAAGTAAAAATATAAGGGCTCAGAGCCGACCCCTAATGCAGTCCTATATTAATTGGAAACTTATCAGTGATGATACACATTTTTTATGGCACGACGCCGAGGGCCTTAGCCACAGCACAAGGAGGACCTCTAGTCTCTACTTCTTCCTTGCATAACCCCTAGGACTCACAGCAGCCTCTTATATATGAGGTGCTAACTAACAATAACAAACTAGCAGCTCCCGTTGTCGTAGATGTGTTGTGGTCGCCATGACACTACACCCCTCCCCAAAGACAGCTCGTCCTCAAGTTGTCCTATGATGGCCATGCTGTTGCTCCTGATGCCCAGCCAAAAAAAAAGAGAAAAAACACCTAGCTCAATCTAAAAATTCTGATCTTGTTGGTCAAAAGATCAATTCGAGTTTCCATTTAAACTAGAAGGTAAACATGCAATATGCGGCAGCAACTTCAACGCTCAGTTTTTAACCAAAAAAAAGAATGAAGTAAATGTTTGTCAGGAACATTAATATGCAACACTGTAGTATGTTATTCAAGTGTGTGCCTGTATTTCATGCAACGGACTTTTAGCTGGATTAAGATACATGTCTACCCTCTTTGTTTAGAAGATTTCCCTTATGATTCTTTAAAATCAGATACAAACTTATGTAACAGTAAACATTTCTCAGCACTGTGAGAACATATACAGTGCAACTGTACAGCCTGCAGGAGTGCTGCTTTTTTTATATAACCGAGAAGAAATGTAGCACTTACGGCAGCTTTTTGACCCGTTAATCTCCTAACTGATGGAGCCCTTGCAACAGATGACGCAGCAGCAGCAGCAGCCACTCGGATCCTGTAAGAAAGTTGAAGTGCTTTCTAATCAGCAAAAATTCAGGAATGGCAGGAGAAAGATGTTTCTGAAAGGATGAGGCATACCTTTTATGAACATCAACATATTCATCAGTCTCATCTACTATCTCCTCCTGCAAAATAGAAAAATCAAAGCGAGATAGCATAAGAGATAACAAAATGAAATCAAAGAAGTGCCAACAGAAGTGAAGGCTACTGCATGTCAATTTCCCAAGGATAAAAATATGGAGTTTACCTGTAGAAGTTCTTCAAATACATCTTCAAGTGTAATGATACCAATGACCTCACCTTCATCTATATCCTCTGCTGACCTTGGCGTCGTGTTTCCATTAACCTGCCTGCTGTGTGGTCTTTCAATATCAACAACCACACTATCCGCCCTTTCTTCAGAATTAGATAGTAAGGGAGCTGTTAGCTGTTGTGTGCCAGCTGCATCACTGTTTGGTTCAGTTTTGTCAGGGGCTGGTGCAGTTTTGGGTTTGGCCCTCACCACAGCTGCCATATGGCTGCTTCCTTTCTGAAACTCGTTAAGTATATCATACAAAGGCATGTCTGAGGGAACCCTGGACACAAAGCAATATTTATCATATTTTCTCAGGATGCAAAAAATTAATGTAGTCCATGATACATCAATGGAGATTTTTCAATTATTGGAATGTGAAGTAAGGATCAAATCCAATATCTGTGGAACATTAACCTTGGAATCCTTCTTATTGAAACAGCACTAACTGGTGTCTCTGTTTCAGCACGTACAGTCAAAAGACTTTTCACCTAATCAAGTTCAAAATGGCCAGATGTCAGTATGCTAATAGCAAACTGCCAAACAATAGCCTGTAAAAATTTCTGAAACTTACCAATAGGAGCCCAATAATGTTGCGAGGGTTTCCTGAGTATACAGGGACACGGCTATGTCCTCGAGCAAGAATTTTACCAATTGCTTCCCTGCAAATACAAATAGACGAATAATCCCTTGTAACTTACAGTAGTTGTGGACCAAGCATTAATAATATACTTGCTCTGAATATATATTGACCACAAATGTTTCAGTAGGTCATCAAAACTTTTTATCTACTCTACTGCATTGCAATTATGTAAAAAAAACAGCTATGTAATATCACAATCTGAGAATCTGATGTTTGTCAAAAAAAGGACAGCACCCCCAAATATAAGTGCTAGACACACATGCTTCAACAAAAAAAAAAGGCACGATACATAAAACATGAGCAGCATGATACATAAAACATGAGCAGAGCCACATAAAATGCACATAAGATCAATAATAAGGGGTAACATGCATGAGCTGTGTTAGTGTCAAAAGTGCCCATGAAGCATTACCAATCCAGCTTGGAGTCCACGTCTAGTGAAAAAGTTGACTCAATAGGTGTCATAGCTTCTTCAGCAGTCTGCAAGCACAAACAGCAAAGATTTCAATATTTTTTAGTTAAACCCATTAACGTATTCTTAGTAAGTGCTGAGCACTGCGCTACAGCATCAGAAGTATCGTGTCACTTGTGCTTTCTAAGCAGTCAGCACAAAATAGAAACTGACAAATCCAGTACTAAAATCTACAGGAAAAAACCACTCAGTTTCTATTTGAACAGAATTATAACAAAGACTACACATTTCTGAATGAGCACAATAACAGGAATCTGGGCCCCTTGTATGCTTAAACAAAAAATAGAAGATACTCCCTCCGTCCCATATTACTTGTCATCTTAGCCTCCTCAAGTTATCCCAATTTACTTGTCATCTTCGCATCCCAATACACCTTTCTCTATTCCCGATACATTTCTATCTCTATCTCTCTCCTCGTTTTCAGCACATCCCACCTTTTACACCCTCCTTAATTCCCGCGCCCACACCCAGGATGACAAGTAAAAGGGGACGGAGGGAGTACAAGATAACAAATGAGAGATAAAAGTCACATACAAGCAAGAACGTAAAAAATCTAGGGTCATTGTTAAATGCTTGAATGATATACACTTAAAATAAGCAAAAATCCTAGCTCCATTTAATCATATATAACTGAATTTACCAAAAGCGAGCAACCATTTATGTTACATTTTCATCCTTATGAAACCACTCCAACAACTCAAAGTCGAAACTGCCAAAGGTTCCAACACTAGGTGCTTTTGTGAAAGGTTTTGCCATGTTGGAGGCCACAATCACAACCTCTAAACTTATTCTGTGGCATCTTGTAGCTAATTTTTTTTTCCAATGATTCAATTATTAGAATGTTACTAAGTTCTGTATAAGCCAAAACTAGTGATTGTGGCCGATTGGCAGCCAACATAAGCACAGAGCCAGGGTTGAGAAATGAACATCTTTTTCTAGATAAAGGATGCATAACGGATGGGTTTAAAGATGAGAGTTGAAATAGACCCAATCAGCATTGAGGTAGTTAAGTTTCGAGTTGACAATATCTTCTGCACCTTTTCAGTCAAGTCCAGGGCTCCACTTATGATTGTTGTCTCATCATGGGTAAGCTCTCCACCCTTACCAGCCTGTCATAGTATAAAATGTTTAACCGTGACTTAGTCAAGCATGCATTATTCATATGAAATTGCATAATAAATCATATTACCTCTTTGCTATGGATTGAAACCAGAGCTTTCAGTTGAGCTCGCCTAAAAAGTGCAGACTCATTATGCCCAAGAGCACAGTCTAGGAGCTGAGGAGAAACATATTTCAACCAATTCAGTAACCAATCGAATAAGACCATAAATGATGCAAAATCCTTAAAACCTTACACAAAATATTATTGAAAAAAGTAAGCCAAGACGCATAATGCAATAGAATATGCAATCAAATCTTTTTAACTAAACTCAAATATATGAATGATCTGCAATATATTGACCAATGGTTTAGTAACCTGTTACTATGTTATAACCTTCATAAGTTGCATTCAAAATACATGAAAACAAGACTGACAGCTCACATACAACTGATCTATTTGAAACAGAAAATGAGGATTAATGTTGACTTATCTAGGATTGTGATATGACAACTAGCGTTAGGTTAGAAGTTACAAAGAAATACTTCCATAGCATTTAATAAAATATGAGAAGATAGTGAAATAGAATCCTGACTAAACAAAAAATGCTGTCACGAGTATATCTGCCGCCTTTTTGAGAAAAAAAAGTAAGAATCATATATCAGTAAAAACAATAATTCAAACATTAAAAAGACAAGAAAAAAAAGGAAATATCATTCAACAGAAAAAACACTTCTAAAATACTGTCTATACCACCAAACCTATTTAACATTAGTCTTGGTTTAAAAAAATAATTAGAAGCTGCATTATAGAAAGTAAAGAAGAAATACCACAACTATGACTATTTTAACATGTATTGCAAAACTCCAGCTATTTTAACATAGGGTACCAAAGAAATAAAAATTTTCACAGCTACTGAGTGCCAAAAGTAGCTGAAGCTGTGAGAAATTTGTAGTTGTTTCGTAACCAGTGTCACAATAGTTGTAGCTTTATGGCTAGCTACAAATTTGTGGGCATTAGATCCAAATAGTTGGTGAAAGTGTAACTGAAGTACAAGAAAAAAAAACTAATTATGAACACACTTAAACTAACTGTCGCTACGAGCCAAATATCTCCCATGCCAGTAACAGGAATATTCAAGAACAGAGTATGCAAAAATGTAACCAAAGTTCATCAGCAGCACATATAACTAAGGGAAAAAGATATCATAAAACATAGGATGAGCTCAAGCTCAATGGAATGCAGAACAGTAGAAATTTTGAATTGAATCAGATGAATTTATTGATATACCTTCCCTATAGGGTAAGCAATAGGATAGCACATGACCATGAGGATGCGTACAAGCCATACAAAGTTGGCACCAACTGCCAAACCATACCTAGTACAGATTGCTTGTGGTATTACCTGGTGATAAAAAAATGATCATTAAACAGACAATTCCATGTGAAAATAGTGATTTTCAAACATGAGACTAGTACCTCTCCAAATGCAAGAACAAATGTCACTGACAATATAACAGCAACAACAGGATGAAACATCCTGTCCAGAAATATAGGAAGTGCCTGGAAATGCCACAACAGAATAAACAGAACAGCCAATTGGCTAAAGATAAATGGGCTAAAAAGATATGAGAAAAGGAACAATGTCACTTTATCTATCAATAACACTTTATAATTCATAAATAAACTAGAGGAAAAAGGGCATATGCAGGGGTAGAAAAATCTGTGTCATAATAATGGCAATAAATTTACAATGAGGCTAATGAATAACAACTAGTGTGCACCATGTTCCCATTACTATGGATTTATGGGACAGTGGATACAAAACATTGATAGCCAAGAAACTAACACACATGCATGACGGCTGGAAAAAGAACTGTTATATATATTGTATTCACTATTTATCAGTAAATAATATATTTAATATTGAATAAAGTTTAATCGTTCTATTTTCCACATGTAAAATAATCAGATTTCACAATTATAACTTTGTGATATTCAACACACAAAAAGTCTAGTGAACCAGTAAGGGCAATTCAGGCAATACTGTTCTTCTCTATCAGTATAAATTATGAGTTTATGACTAGCCAAGCGTTGATGCATCGAAATCTCAGTAAAGATCGAAAGAATAACAAGATTGTTTCATTCAAACAGATCAAACTGTGCATACCTACATGCTGTTCTGCAACTGTACAGATTCACATTACAGAGTACGCAAATTGGTTATGACCAAAATTCTATACCTCCATAGCCGCAGCATTACAGAGCAGCAGGGTGACAAGAAGCTGATGCTGCTTTTGAACAACAGGAAGAATGGTAGCTGTAGAAAATTAATAAAAACACAAATGAAAAACAATATAAGATCAGTCAGTGGAAACATATATGTTATTTCCCAAAAAAAAAAAAGATGAGTAGCAATGGAAGCATTAGTATATTAATTTAGAAAGGAGGGATAAATAGGTAGTTTGTACTAGCCAGTAAAGCTCACTAAGCAGCCGTGCTACAATATACCAAAGATGAATACCGCAAGGATATCCATTAGATTAACTGATGAAGATATGATAGATCCAGATATGTCATCAGATAGTAAACTAGAGAAAGTCACATGGTGCGAGCAGATAAAACAAAAACACCAAAAGTTTGAGAATACATTACTTGGTGAAAAGCCATAGCTTCACGCTACTCCTGCAAACTAACATGGTTGCTACAGGAAACTATAGGGAGAACACCTTTATCACGCATGCCCATTGCACAACACTTCCAATTCCCACTTGCCTGATCTAACATTTCATATCTCTCCCCAAAGGAGGTGAGAATCTTATACACTCTTACACAAAGACAAAATCCAAACAACACTGCCTTTTATTATCCCTGCTTTTCTCACTAGCCCTTTTGTTTATTCTACTTTCCTTTAAAATCACTTTTTAGTAATATGTCAGAATAGGCACAACCCTAGCAGCCTCACGATCGGGGCAGAGCGATCCATCATGAAACAACAAAGCCGCTCTAATCTCCAAAACTGAAGAGGAAATTGACAATCCGTATGATTCTGCCATCCCCATCGCCCAATGCCACAAGGCACACGACACTGTGATCCAACTGTGGGAGCTCACCGTGCGCAATCCGAAACAGCAACCAGATCAAGCACAGCAAGAGAGACAAGGGGATAACAGATAGGGTTTTGGATCCGACCAGCTTGCGCCTTCTCGGTGTCCGTGCCGCTGCGCTGGAGGATCTCCAGCTCGACGAGGCCGAGCGACATGAGGCCAAGGGTGAGCCCGGACATGATCCCGGCGAAGAGCACGAGAAAGCAGGAGATGCCCGCGTACGCCCACCACTCGAGCGACCCGAACGCGGTGTCCTCTCCCTTCACGATCAAAGCCATCGCGCTCACCCCCACCGCCGCGGCCGCGCTCGACGCCGGCCGCGCCGTCGCCGCGACGACCCGCACCGCCGCAGCCAGGCTCGCCGCCCGAGCCCTTCCCGCTGCCGACGCCATCTCGGTCGCCCCCGCGTGGACGAGTCGGATATGGAGAGAGAGAGAGACAGCCAAGCCCCCCGGCGCGCGATGCGTGCGTGCGGGCACCGTATGAGGAGGAATGGGGGAGAGAAGTCCGGGGAGGGAGAAGGGGACAAGATGTCGCGGCGTGGAGGACGTGGGACGCGGCCGTAGCCCGATTGGGTGGCGTGGCGGTCGATCGGACGGCTGCGGAAGAGACACGTGGACGAAAAAGTAGGCCACCTGGCCCGTCCCACGGCTCCCGCCGCGCCGGACTGGAAGCCCGTCGCTGCCGTTTGTTTGGCCCTTTCAGGCCGAGATGGACGCGTCGTGCTCGCGCTTGCATTCGAGTTTGCAAAAGCGGCATGATGTCTGGTCACAGGCGAAAGATGGCTTGATGATAGTTTAGATTGGCAATGCAGTGATTGCAATGTTGCTTTGAGAATTCAGTAATTTGCATTCTATTTCTATCACTGGAAGCATTAACAACAGCATTTCAAAGAGCAAAATTGCAATAATTACTACAACCACCAGATGCATGGGTATCTGACTAAATAGGGTCATATGAATTGATGCTATTAATTCAAAGGATGAACATTAACATGAATTGAAATACGTTACTAACCGCTTGATCTAAAATCAATCCACTGTGGGTGTGATTGGTTACCCGGTTCTAATCAGCCCTGCCTTGTATGAGTGAGACAGTCTTAGATGAGACAGGCTGTGCGTATGCAATGGTTATTGTTTGGTTGGTTGTACATAATCAGCTCAGTTGAGAAAAAATGGCGTTTGGTTAGCTGTATGAGAATATAATATATAAAATTTAAAAAGATAAAATAAATGTTAAATAATATATACAATTTCTAACTATATAATATTATGTTAATTAAGAGTTAATATATTAATACTATTTCACTAATATTAATTATGTGCTAATATCTTTAATCTCTCCTCCTAATCCTGCATGCGATGGGACAGGCTGAGGAGAAACGGAACTCATTTCTCCCCAGCCAGGCTCGAATTCACTTTTTGCATGCGTTGGACCTGGCTCAGGAGCTGATACAGGTAACCGAACAAAGATGCTCTGCACCTAAGGAGCCATGGCGGGGTGGAGCCACCCATCCAATCACCCCCTATGTTTTGTGATCCAATACTCGTGACATGCTACAGTACTTTTGGACAATGACCATTAAAAAATGCTTCTGCAGTGAGGATGCAGGATTTTGTAGCAGTTCTCACTATAGCAACTACATTCCCCCGAATTGCTTTGACTAGACTCATATGAGATGCCTTCTTTTTTTTTTTCAAAACCTGTGTATGTCTTCCTTTTATAAAAAAAGGAAAGTATTGTTTTTCAATACCGGGTATTGTAAAGCTGAGATTTTAACATTTTTTTATTTCATCTACCGTAGACAAACGATTATGGTAAAAATATTTTTTTTTGAGGACAACCAAAATGCTATATGTAGTAGTGGGCCTAGTGGCTTCTATCAGCATTTTTAGCAAGTACTACTAGTTGCAAAAAAAACATATGAAAAGGTTTTATCAACCACTCAGAAGAATAGATGGCATAGTGCAACTTCTCTGAGATCTTAGAGGTGTTTGGTTCCGTGATCGTTAATGGGAATGGTAACGTTAATGAATTACATGGTGATTAGTGGTGGCATCTTTGGTTCCTCTTTTTGTTTGTTTACCGATGCTAATGTAATCAGTTACTGATCTGGCTTTATCAGCGCGGCGGGCTGGTCATGAAGAGCCAAGGAGCATGAAGTGTAGCATTTCACCAACAATGGAGGTGGCAGTCCGAGGTGGGGGCTCCGCGCACGGAAGCGACAAGGGAACGTAGCACACGCGGCGCACATTTTCGGAGCAGTGAGAAGGTCGGCGGCGAAGGGCTGTCGCCCTCGTAGCCTCTGTTTCTGCGGCTCGATGCTCGGCACATCCGCAGCGGCGGAAGCCATCAACAGCATCTTCCACTTGAACGACTACAGCTCCAGCTTCCACTTCAAGCGGTCGCCGTCAACCGCGACCTTCTTACTCCTCTGCTGCCATGCCCCAGCTCAGCCTCCATCACTGAAGTGCGGCGGCGGAAGAGGTGGTTGTGGGCATCGGTTGGGTGGTGGTCGGGCGCGAAATAGCCACTTGGCCATGGAGATGATGGACGACATACCGTTCCATTGCGCAAAGTCGCCAGCGGCACCACCATCGGAGATGACAGAGAGATAACGATTGGGTTCTCTTTTTTTTTTTAACACATCCCCGATTGAGCTTCTGAAGGGGAGGTGAGCAGAGATGGGATCACTTTTACGGTGGTGAGAGGACGGGATCAGACTTCTAAAGGCAGGCAACAGATCACGCTGCAAATTGGTTACAAAGTGCTCCAACCAAAGTAAACACAACGATTAGATTGCACCGTGAACTATTTACGTGGTAAAATGGCCCAATCAAACATCTCCCTTATGTTTGTCATTGTTTTTCGCATACATGAGCATGACGTTTCACCAAACCGATTATCCGTGGCTCTTTCCCTTTTTGACACTTCTTTAACTTTTTCCGTTGAATCCTGACATATAACCTGGGACCATATTAAAATTAATTATTATTCCTCCTATGCTCACTGCATGAATTGATGATGATATTTTTGTCATTCTAATATTCTTTCCTCACTTTCAGGATATATAAGATGCAAGAAAAAAACATCACCCTAAGAAGTGATGGTTGCAATGTCCATTAGTTCATTTTAGGGTCGATACCGAAAGAGTAGTGTACTCCATCTATTTACATTTAAATGTTATTTTGGAATTTAAAATCATTTTGCAAATACATATTTTCCCAATATTTTTTTTGAAAGGAACATATCTTCACAATATGAGTTTTTTTATTTTCAAAACATTTCTATCTGTGTCTACATGTTTCTCCATTACTATATAATTCCTCCGTTTTTGTATTCATGTTGTTAGGACACAACTGGTTAGCTTTATTTTAGTTCAATTGAGCTGTCTGAAATGATAGTATTTTAAGAACAAACTAGTACTGTATTTCCTCCGTTCTTTAATTGATTTCGCTGGTACTTCTAATACTAACTTGATATTCGTCTTATTCAAATTTTTTTGATAAATATTATATATTTTGTTATAATTTGATTTATTATTAGAATTATTTGAATCACAACTTAAAATTTTATACATTTGAACTATTTTTTAAAATAAAACGAATGATCAAAGTTAATGTTAAAAATCAACTGCGATATTAATTTATGAACAGAGAGAGTATTTTTTCACATCTCCGTACCTCACATGTCTACAACTATAACGTCATTTAAATCTGAATGGAGAAAGTAGAAATGCAGAAATTAACGCGAAGAGTGTGTCAATATGCCGATGTTCCACTCTCGAGGAAAACTGCACGATGACAACTTCGTTGAAATTCTGATACGAGTGGATCTCGGCATCAAACATGACATAAAGTTGGGCCGAAGGCTGTTCTTCAGCTTTACGGACGGGCAGGCCAATTTCTCAGGCTTCACGGGGACACAAAGTTAGCCCAATATTTATACAAGAAGGCTTTGCTCAGCTTCACAATGTCAGCCCAGTACGAGTTCATCGGATACAATTCTTTTTCTTTTGGATTGATGCCAGCATCGGATAAAATTCTACTACTCCTACTCCGTAAGATCAGAAACGCTCAACACGTAATGACAGTTATGACACACACACACATGGGGAGCTTCCGTCGAATCTGAGTTTACTGCCCTAATTTCCCCTTTTACACCCGAAGGATTGCAGATCGGGGTCTTTCGTGCTTGCACAATCGACCAATCGCGCATGAACCAGTCACGTGACTGGCCACGGGAGCTTATTCTCAGTAGGCTTGATTCAGTGCCATCGTGCAGATACGGTATCATCCTCCCAGATCTTCTGCCGCGACGAGTAATAACGCCACCGTTGACCTTGTTCTAATTATACTCGTACTGCTCCCTCCGTCCCACCACAAGTGTCGTTTTGGAGTTTGAAATTTGTCCCACCGCAAGTGATATTTTCGTCTCCCCATGCGCGCCGCTCACCGAATAAACGCACCGACGAGGCAACGAATGCACGGTTCTTTCTCGCCCTCTCCACTCTGGAGCCACCAACGGCGACACAGAGGTGCAGAGCGGACCCCACCAGGCGTCCTCACCACCGCTCATCTCACAGCAGACCACCGAGCCCCCGCTCCCCGCCGCTTCGACGTTGAAGACCCAGCTCCCCTCTACGGCACCCAGGAGGAGGCACGCATGTCTGGAGCCAAGAAGCGCTCCGTACCTGCTGACCCCCTCGACCATAGTGACGGTGACGGCCTCCTGGCCGACGACGACGGCGTCTTGGGCTTCTTGCCGTATTCCTCCTAAGAGGTTTGGTGACTCCGGCTCGGCGCCCCCTGCGCCACTGCAGCTTTCGATGCTCCGGCCCTCGTCGACATCAAGCTCCAACCCAGCGCCTTGCAAGCTCCGCGCCGCGGGAGTTCATAGTCGTCGATGCGCCTGCTTCGATTTCCGGAGAGAGAGAGATTGGGAGGAAGAAGACCGGGATAAGGTACTGAGAGGTAGCAATGTAATATAGCATAGCGCGTTGGTTTTCGAGATTTCAGCTAAAACGACATTTTTGATGGGACAGAGGTAGTATAAGTCTCTCAGTGTCCACGTCCCGATCCTGTCCGAGAAATGGCGTCCGTTCCGTGCTTTTAAAATCCACTGCACGTCTCGGATTTGAGGCGCGCGCACATGAAATCCAACGCGTGGCGTCCGTGCAATGGCGATTGGGCTGTCGCCTTCTATACCAGCTGATCGGATCGGCTTCCTCGGGCCACGGAGGGTTCCATGTGTTTATGCGCAGACGCATGCTGTCCCCACTATTCAGACGGAACACAGGCACACAGCGAGCGAGCGTTCGTACGTGCATGGTTCACGTGGCACCGAGCACTGTACCTGCAGTGGTAACACGGCAAACGCACGCGTGATCCTTTACACCACCAGATTGTATGCCATATATTGGAGTCTTATACCACCCACAATGGGGTGCCTGGTGCCTGAACCAGTTTTTGGATTGGGGCACCGGCTCCCACCACTGCAGGGAGCGATGCTTCAACAAAAGAAAAAACGTAGCATTGATGAAAGTAGCAGCATCCGATGCTTGGTCATTTTCCTCGGAGCGAAGAAAAAGAGCACATGAGTCTAAGCCCGATGCTCACATTGTGGACGCAAAAGGAAAAAAGGCACGGGTGCCTAGGTCAGCTTGACGTGACTGATTAGGCAAACAACCATTGTGGATGGTCTTAAGGTTGTTTTGAATGGCGGCCATATTTTGATATATTAAAAATTCAACACGCTATAATATCTTTATTAATTATTTGTTTTATTCTTGAAATTGTGGTGTTTTGTAATTGTTCAATATACTTCTAGTTTATTTATGTAACTTGCTATTTGTTCGTCGAACTTTTAACAAACCATGCTATCAAAACATTCGAAATAACCCTGCAATTCCAGCTGTCATTTTCTTAATTATCCTGGTTACATGCCAAGAAAGTCCTAGTCGTTGACCTTGCTCTAATAATCCACTACGCATACTCGGCAATCCAATCTCAAAATGACAGCCGCCGGTGTCCAATATCTATTCTCAAAAACACGTTTCCTGTTTAGAATATGTACTTATGTACTTCGTATGCTTCATGTATTCTCAAAAATATCAAAAACATGTTTCCCTTGCAAATTTTGGACACCCTGGCTCCTGCAAGAGGGGAATTTAGAATTATACCTACGCTTAGTTGTGCCCTCATCACAATGCCCGCTGAGACGACGATGTAGCCAAAATGCCCACCGAAACACGCTATGCCCTTCGAAATACCCATCGAGCTTGCCGTCTCGTCCTCGTCATCGCCTGGGACTGCTGCGCGCCCGCCGCCGCCACTTGCTGCAGCCCGCATGCCATCGTCGTGCTGCCGCCGTTGCTCGTGGGTCGCTGCTTGCCTCGCCGTCGTCCGCCTTGCCAGAGCCGAAGAAGACAGGCGGCGGTGCGGTGTGGCGAGCGGTGGTGGCACATGGACGACAGTGGCAGCGGCACGAGCGGCGGGCACGCGGTGGCGCAATCGCTAGGGACGATGAGGACGAGAGCATTTTAGTCCACGGCAAGTCCGATGGGCATTCCGGCGGGGTTCGGTAGCCATTTTGGCAACGTCATCATCTCGGTTAATATTATGTGGAAAATGCAGCTAAGCATGGATATAATTCCAAATTGCTCCTGCAAGATGGCATTTCGCCGGTGAGAGCCACTGAGCCCGTGACCCGTGAGCGGACCCACGGGGCCCTTCCGCCCGAACCACCCCCTGTTTCGCCACTGAATAGCCGAGACAAAGGCCAAAGGGGAGAATAGCTCGCACTCTCCTTGGCCTTGGCGCAGCGCCACGAGATGCCGCCGCCTCTGCGCCTCCTCCTCGTACACGTTCTCCTCCTCGTCATCCCGGCCGCTAACGCCGGAGTCCCCGACCACTACACCGCGCTGCGCGACCGCCTGGGCGGCCACGCCGGCGACAACAATGCTTCCGCGAAGGAGTACCTCGACCCCACCTACCCGCTCCCGCGGCCGCCGCAGACGGCGCCCTCCTGCGTCGTGCAGGTGCTCTCCGCCTCCTTCGGCTACACCTACGGCGCGCCCCCCGCCAACGCCTCGTACGAGCCGCCGGCCGATTGTCCCGCGCCCTGGTCGCTCGTCGCGCTCTCCTTCTCAGTCCAAGTCGATGGGGAGCAGTACGACCGCGTCGCCGCGGTCTGGCTCGACGGCGTGGAGCTCCTCCGCACCACCACCGCGGAGCCGACCCCCGACGGCGTGCGCTGGACCGTTCGCAAGGACGTGACTCGGTTCTCTGCGCTGCTCCGGTCCCCGCCCGACGGCGTGCTCTATGTCATGCTCGAGAACCTCGTCAACGACGAGTACACCGGCGTGTACAACGTCACCGTCTCCTTCGAGTTCCACGGCGCCCCGGCCTACCTCTCCGACGCGGGATCAGCCTCCTCGTCCACCGGCGCCGGCGTCAACGCCATCGCCACGGACCCTGCTCCGGCGACCCCGACGCTGCCTAAGTCGTACTTCGAGCCGGCGGACCTGATCCTGCCGGTCTCGGGGGCCAACGGCGAGAGCAGCGGCTTCTGGTTCCGCATCCAGAACTCGTCGCACTTGGGCTCCAAGCTGGTGAGCATTCCGTCGAACACCTACCGCGCGGTCCTGGAGGTGTTCGTGTCCCCACACTCCAACGACGAGTTCTGGTATTCCAACCCGCCGGATCTCTACATCTACGAGAACAACCTGACAACGCGGCGGGGCAACGCCGCGTACCGCGAGGTCGTCGCGAGCGTGGATCACCACTTGGCCGGCTCGTTCGTCCCGTTCCCTGTCATCTACACGGGCGGCATCAACCCGCTCTTCTGGCAGCCAGTGGCGGCGCTGGGCGCGTTCAACCTCCCGTCCTACGACATTGAGTTGACACCGTTCCTGGGCCTCCTGATCGACGGCGAGGCACACGAGATTGCGCTGAGCGTGGTGGACGGCATCGCCGAGTGGCTGGTCGACGCCAGCCTGCACCTGTGGCTGGACCCCAACTCTTCAAACGTATCCGCCGCGCTCGGCCGGTACAGGACGCCGCGGCTGTCCATCAAGCGCCGGTACACGACGCAGCTGCTGGACGGCAGTTTCAACATCCGCGCCAAGCGAAAGTCCTCTTTCAGCGGGTGGGTGAAGTCGTCGTTCGGCAACTTTACCACGGAGGTGGAGACGGAGCTGGAGACGACGAGTCTGGTGCAGTTCACCAACCAGGGCAAGAACAAGACCGTCCGGCTGCAGGCGGAGCAGGAGACGGAGATCTCCATCCGATCCGAGACGCGGAGGGAGGTGGGCAAGGGGGAGATGGAGACCAAGTACCCGTTGTTACTGGAGACGGTAACCGAGGATGGCGAGAACGGCACGTCCGTGATGCGCGCGAACCTGACACACTCGCTCAGCGTCGAGACGGCGACCGAGGCGCAGGGACTGTTCGAGCGCGAGTCGCAGCTCACCGACGAACAGACCGCCGCTGGGTGGATGCTCGTCAAGGACCACGACGTGCTCAACGGGTCCGCCACGACGACCAGCGCGTACCGGTTCAGTGACGGCGCGGGGCGGTACGAGCGCGCCATCGACGCGCGGGACGGCGCGGTGCTAAGCGACAACGTGACCGAAAGCTACCGTGCCGTCGGTGGCGCCGCCGCCACCGCCTTGGAGAAAACTCACGGTTGCTGCAGCGGAAGGTGCCAAGGAATCGCGACGGCCAACTGCTCGGACGTCGCAGCGATGTAGAACTCCCTGGAGCAGAGCATTTGATCGGTGTCCTCGCTGGCAACGGTGCCTTGCTTCCACGGCAAACCCAGAGATTTTCGATGAATTTATGTACTTCATGTAGTATTAATGCACGCATCGTGCTTACTGTCATCGTGTAATTGTTTTTAGTATTGTTTGTATTTCTAAATGCATCATACCTTAGGTCGCGTTCGGAAGCCGGTTACGCAACTACCGCTGCACAGCAGTAAATTTCAAAGGTACTCGTTTTTAAATTGATATTGTTGTTGATTTAATTTATTTTATTAAAAAAATACTTAAATGTATAAAATTATGAGCTGTATTTCAAACACTTTTGATGATAAAACAAATTATAATAAAATATATGAAATTTGAACTAATTTTTGAATAAGATCAATGCTCAAAATTGAGGTAAAAGTCAATGGCAACAATAGTTTAGGAACAGAAATAGTAACTACTGAAAGGCGCACTTAGATGAAGCAGCATATAAATTCAAGAGTAAATTTCATAAAACTATATATATTTTATCAATATTATCATATAACTACATGTTTATGAAAGTGCATCTACACTCTTAGTGGGTTTTGGTGAATTGAATGACAACATGATTAAAGGACTAACATTATTTGTTGAGTTTATTAACAGATTGTTAGTCCAAAAAAAATATTGAGAAGCCTTGATTTAATGAAGATTACCGTTTTTCTCATAGTCAAGAGGTTGCTCAAGCTAAATCAAGTGAAATTGTTACAAGCAAAAAGAGAGATCAAGACTTATGATGAATCAAATTAAAGATCTCTACATGAAGCTACTTGACTTGCAAAGATTGAAGTTGATGTCAAGGAAGCCAAGAGAGGTTGTGCTAAGCAAAAATGAGATCAAGAGTTATGATGGATTATATTTAAGATGTTAACCAAAAGGCTCTTGGTTTGTGAAGTTGACATCAAAGAATTCAAGAAGCATTCATTGAAGATACAAGGCAACATTTGACTCAAGTTAGTGAGAAGGTGAAGGATTAATTTGACGGTGTCGTGATGGACCGGGAAAGGGAGAAGGGCAAGAAGGAATCTTGGCGCCGAAGAACCTTAGTACCGGAGAAGGACATGTTGAGTTGAATCGTAATGGATCTTTCAAGCTACAAGGAGTCATATTTTGCTAAGTGTCGATATTCTATTGAAAAAAGAAGATAAGAAGTAACTTGAAAGCATTTTAGTGGATATTGATCACATAGATTGAAAGTTTCCAAGATTACTAGCTCAAGATGGAGTTGCTCAAGGAAAGCACATGTTGTTCACCCTCAAGAAGCAATTTTATGAAGAAGTGGCAAGATTAAAAAAGTGAAGCTTAAGTGTTGCTTATAGCTTTTATTTAATTCTTGAGTATATGTATGCCGCTCTATCAAGGGGGTGCAACATGGATTAAAACATAATCTCAGTGCTCATGGAAACCCAAGTGAGAGGAGAGAAACACAATGGTCATACACTTTCACAAGTTTTGCTGAAACAGAAAAAATAAGAAGTTCCGGTTTGACAAACCGGAAGTTCTGGTTTTGGCAGCTTCTAGCAAAATTGCCTAGGTCTTCACCGGAGTGTCCGGTACTTGACCGGAGTGTCCGACAAGCCCTCTCTGGAGTCGAGGTTCCTAACCATCTGAGTGTCTGGCACTTTGCAGGAGGTCCCAAACCGGATGTTCCGGTTTGGTGAACCGAAAGTTTTGGTTTTCCTAGTTTCAGCCCCCAACGGCTAGTTTTTGAGAGAGTGGTATAAATACCTCCTCTCTCCCCTTAGTGGAGCTGCTAGTGTTGCCCACGACCTAAACTAAGCCAAAGCATTCTAGAGCTCTCCACAACCCCTCTTTGTGAGGCTTGTGTGATTTGTGAGAAATCCAAGTGTTGGGTTGAGAGAGATTGCATTTGAGAGCACAATTGAGCACTCCCATCCATTGAGTACTTGAGCAAGTTGCAAATCCGTGAGCATTTGTTACTCTTGGAGGTGAAGCCTTCTAGACGGCTAGGCGTCGCCCGGTGAGACACCAAGCTTGTGGTGTGCCACGAGAAAGTTTGTGAAGGCTCGCTTCGCCTCCGCATGGGAAGAAGCAAGATAGTGATTCGAGGGAAGTGGTTGAAAAAGACCCGGCTTGGAGTTGGCCTTGTGAGCAGCTCAAGCTTTCTCAACGAAGACGTAGACGATTTGGGAGCAAGTCGTTGAACTTCGGTGAAACAATTCCTTGTGTCCTTGCTTTACTTTGCATTTTTTGTTTCATTTATTTGTGTTTGTGACTAACCCTTGATTCTCTGTGAATCAAGTAGCTATCTTGTCCCTTATACTCTTTTAGAAGTGATTTGTAAGTTTCTCGGGAGAATTCTCAAAGTTCAGGTTTAATTCTCTGCCCCGAGAAAACCGGAAGTTCCGGTATTGAAAACCGAAAGTTCCGGTTTCTGTATTTGTTATTGCCTGCTTCAAGTTTCGGTTTTAGCAGTTTTAATTTCCGCTGCAAGTTTGTGTTAATTTTTAGGAACGCCCTATTCACCCCCTCTCTACATTTAGGTCCTTTCAATTTAAACCATACTTTCATAAAGCTACATATTTTGTATCTAATTTATCACAAAACTACATGTTTTATATCTAAATTATCGTAAAACTATAGATTTTATGTTTAATTTATCATAAACTACAACTTTTATACATATGTTGCTGAAATTACTATAGCAAATCTGTAGTTTTCTAAAACTATGATTTAAATCTGTAGTTTTGTGATAATATAGGTAAAATACCTGTAGTTTCGTGAAATTTACTCTAAATTCAAAGGTAACAGTAGGGCTCGCATCTCATTGTTTGAGCTTGAAAGTTGCGTCGATTTGTTGCACAGCTGAAATTTTGTGAGTTCGAAATTTACTTCAGAGAGTTCTTTGTACCCTCAAATATTACCGCAATCCTTGCCATCACCGAAAAAGTACAGTCCCATTGTTGTCATCACTTGAATTTTTTTTGAAGTTTTTAAATATTTTTTTTTCATGAATTACAAAATAAAACTCGGTGATGAGTAATTACAAATACTTATTTGAACAATGGGACATGGAAACTCTATTTTCGTGCATCGTCGCACTTAGACTTTAAATTGCTGCACTGCAACAACCAATGTATGAAAACAGCTGCATATGAAGTTTTTGGACATAGCTCGCATGAATTATGGCTCAATTCCTTATCAGCCATAAAAAACTTGAAGCTCCTTACCAGTTACTCAAAATTTTCAATTTATTTATTAACCACTTAACTTTTTTTCTTTATTCACTACTTCCATCCACTTGGGTTTGAAAAAGATATATTTGCTCTTTCATTTTTTTACTATTTTTCTCATTACCCATTTTAGTGGAGTTGTTGACATCAATCTTCTCTCACAAATTCATATTATGGTACATGAGCTCAAAAGGAAATGAAATGGTTTACATCTAATTTTGAAAATTTGAATTTGAATATGATTTGAAAGTGAAAATTGTTCCTTGTAAAAAAGTTATAATCCCTAAAACACAACAATGTCCACTAAAATAGGTAGCAAGGAAATTTAGTAACAAAATGATAAAGGGGAAAATTAGTTTTTTCTAAGTCCCAAAATGCATAGGAGTGGTGAATAAAGAAAGAAAGTTAACATTGATGGTTGAGAAGGAAATTAAAAATTTTGAGTGGTTGATAATGAATTAGTAGTTTTCTGAATGGTTGATAAAGAATTTGCTCTTAACTCTTTGGTGTGTATACGGATGGTGTTTGACGCACAAAAACTGTCTTTTTTTAAACATGAAAACTCTATTTCATCTGGTTTCTTTTCGAATTTTTAACATAATATTATTTTAAAAGAAAAATTAACTATTTGATGTACGTTTTGAAATTTTGTAGAAATATCAGTCTCCTTAGCTTACTTTATTTGATAATACTCAATGTCTCACAAAGAATTTTCTCAATTTACAGCTACGTAACTGAGTTTATGGGCAGCTCGCAGCACGGGATAACTGATCTCATGTGCAAAGCTCGCACAACAGGGGAGAACCAAGGTTAACCAAAATGAAAAAACCAGCCCGATTTTCATAGTTTTCGTAAACCGATCTGGTCTACTCTATTGGAGGACCGGTTTTATGTTTAAAATTTTCAAAAAATTTAAAAGTTCAAAAAAATCGAAAATCCAAAAACCGGTCAATAAACCGAAAAAATCAGCCGAAAACCGATGGAAAACTTGTCAGACCCATTTAGCAAAAATTGAGCAGTAAACCGGACAAGCCAAACAAATTCGTTTCAAACTCTGATTTTTTACTTTTAAAACGTTTTCTTCTTATTTTGACCAGTTTTTGTAGTTTTTGCGAAAATCGGTAAAACCGACCATAGGCTCCAGCGGTAGGACATTATTTGGCACTGCTTATTTTTAGTTTATTAACATAAATAAATAGAATTTGTGTCAAACAACAAACTAAATTTACAGCTTATTGCTTAGTAGCTTCTCAAAACAAATTAAACAACAACTTATTTTTTAACTACTTTTTACCAACTGGAAACTGATTTTTTAATAAGTATCATCCGCGACAAATAGGACGTCAGTATCCCAAACCCTGGGGAGAACTGCAAAACCTGTTCCGAGCCAGCATAGCAAGATTTTCGCGCAGCGCAATGCGACTGTGCGAGGTGGTGGCGCGGGACCGGATGGAGACATGGATGGAGTGGCATAGGGCTCTGAGCCTCTGACCCGCTGGCGGCTAGGGTGAAGGGAGAGTAAGGGCAGTTCCATGGGTAGCGTCTGGTAGTAGTTTTTAAAGGAGAGAGAATAATAAATTATATTTTAAATCTAATTCTTTTAATACATCGTTTCTAAGTATAGTTTCTACATTTAATTACCTCTTGTATGCTCTTTAAAAGAGATGTGATTTGTTGTGGCAAGAAAAACTAATTCCACATGTTGAGCCGTGCAGTGGAGATTGAGACCCAATAATAGTGTTATACTAGAATGCTACTCTCTCCGTTTCAAAATATAAGTTTTTTGTTTAATCAAAGTCAAACTTTTATCACTTTGACTATTAATAATATATAACTAATAATGTTTTATCATATAAAAATTATGTAATTTTTTATATATTATTAATAGAATTTAAAAAAGTTTGAGCTTATCCAAACCTAAAATTGCTTATATTTTAAAACGGAGGTAGTATTTGCTTATGAAGTCGCTTATGCATAAGAGTTCTCTATGCATAATTGAAATTAAAGGTTCTAAGACAAATGACCTTCAGTAAATACAGAAAAAATGACAAATATAGTTTATAGGATAGCTGTTCACTGGTTATTCCATATGACAGATAGCTGTTCTATAACACAAGCTGGCGGAGCATCCACTTTCAGGTTTCTGCAGTTCTGCAGGTGCTAGTAGGAATCCTTCACGGCAACTTTCTTTCCAAACAGTTTGATGGCTGAAGCTTTTGATCATGCAGAATTGCAGCACTGAATATATGCCAATTTGAAATTTCGAAATGTGTTAAAATTGAAGGTGATACTGATATACATATTGAGCAAATCATACAGTAGCGAGATGCAAGATGAAACTTAGCTCCAACGAAGTTCAATACAGTTGTTTATGACATTGTTCACTTCACTATACATTTTTTAGAAGAAGAACATAAGACAAGAGCATCATCAGATCCGGCATCAGTAAAGATGCTCCCTAATTGAGTTCAGTTGACGAATTTCACTACGGGTAAAGAATTACCTAAACAATTGCAGGGTCATTGGCAATGGGATAGCTGATTACGTAATTTGTTTGGACTGAACATAGTAACAGATACCGGAACAATTTTGCCAGAGCACGAGGTCAGGGGAACCATCAATGAAGCAACGCGAGACGGGCATGGCGGGACGTATGATGTCGGCTTGGAGCTGCGGCGAGGAGGTGACCCACCGGCATGAGGAGGCGATACGGAGAACGCATGCGTGCAGGCGGAATGGCTGTGCAGGCGGGCGCGGCGCCGCGGCCGGCCACTGCCCCGCAAGGAGGAAGACATGCTTGGGGTGAACGCCTGGCCGGCATCGTGCCAGGTTGGGAAGGGGAGGAGGAAGGCGAGGGAGAGGCACGCTGCTGCTGCTGCTGCTGCCCGAGATCCATCTCTATTCGGTCCTCCCCAGCCGTGAGCAGCAGCTGCGGCAGCCACGACCAGCCCCCTGCACCGCCTGCCCCAATGAGCAAGTGGAAGATGCCGTCGCTGGAGCCGAGCTCGAAGACACCGGTGACTACGAGGACAAAAATCATGTTGTGCACTCGCATGGCGTGAAGGAGAGGAGGGAAAGCTGCCACTACTGTTGCCGTCGTATGCCAGGACAAAGATGGGAGTTGAATATTTTGTGAGCGTGAATGATTGCTGCGGATAGGTGGGCGGCAATGGAATTGTGAATGACGGAACGTATCACACTATAAATGGATTACAGCTCAAGCTAACCAAACATAAACGAATGTAATCAAGTACCGCTGTGATCTATTTACGGAGAAAAATAGCCGAACCAAACACCTCCTTAGTTTGATCGTGAACAGGAAAGGGGCAGACACACGACGAAGCCGCCACCCTTAATAGACGCAGCTGCTAGCAAGGTTGGAGCTTCGCCCTGCTTGTCAACGGGAGCACGAGAGATGAGGGAGCTGGGAAGGCACTCGAGAGGGGAGTGGCAGCTGCTCCTGCTCGAGAGGCGACGGAGGCGCGACGGCGGGAGGGCGCGTGCGGAACGCAGTCACGCGCAGGCGCACGCAACCGGGAGACGGGTGGCGGCTGGGTTTACGCCTAGCCAGGAAGGAGTCAGGGTGGCACGCGGTGCCAGACACGCCTCGGGCCAAGACCAGCGCGCGGTGGCGACACAGGCGAGGCAGCCGGTGGCGACGTTGGAGATCCTAGACGGGCGTGCGGTGCTGGAGCAGAGGGAGGGCGACATTGGAGATCCGAGGCGGGGCGCAGGAGCAGAGGGAGGGCGCAGGGAGCAGAGGGAGCGCGCGAGAGGGAGGGTAGCATTGGCGTACGGAATCTGCTCATAGGTGATGGAAACGAACCAAAATCTTCCCAACGCTGTTCGCTCGGTTTCTTCGCAAACTCGGTTTCTGTATAGAGAAACGATTTTTGTTTCTATCCCTTCTATCTTTATTAATTGGGGTGCTGCATAACCATTTTGATGAGGTGTCAAATCATTTAAAAAAGATAAAACTGCTCATTAAATACTATTGAGAGTACCCTAACCAAAAAAAAAATTAGCCTCACAAAAACGCGAGAAATTTCCAAATTCAATGTTCTTAAAAAAATTACTGAATAAAATAAAAATTACTGAAGAAAACAGAATTAAATTACTAAAGTGTGATAAATCTCTCCTAATATAAACGTTTTTAGATGTCGTTTATCTCACCTTTTTGGTGTGATTTTTTTATCTGTTATTTTTATGTCACTTTTTTTATCTATTATTTTCATGTCACGCCATCTCTAAACTTTCGTCAATTAAATAATAATAATATAATAATAACAGGTTTGTAAATATTGTTTATCTCACTTTTTTGTGTGACTTTTTCTATCTGTTATTTTTTGTGTCACCTTTTCTATCTGTTATTTTCGTGTTACGCTATCTCCAGACTTCCGTCAATCAAATTTTAGCTCCTCTCTCTGTCTTCCGTGAGAAATTCATGTTTTACGCCTATCGTTTCTCTTGTATGTTGCCCCGATCGCTGCCGCCCCGCCCATGCACTGGGCACCACTGCCACGCCCCGTGCCCCACCACCCTGCCGTCGCTCTGGCCCGTGCCCTCCCGCACGGGGCGGCCACCACCTCTATGCCCCGGCCCCCGCCGCCCCATTTGCCACCGCGTCCATCTCGGCCACCATCGCTCCGCCCACTCCTTGACCACCACCGCCACACCCTAGGCTCCGTCACCCCGTCTCTGCCCCGTCCCGTCGCTCGCCCTCCCGCACGAGGTGGCCACCACCTCTACGCCTCGGCCACCACCGCCACGCCTCCCGTCCGCCGCCGCTGCGTTTGCAGTCCGCCGCCCTGTCTCCGGCATGGCCCGTTTCTCGATCTTCGCCACATCGTCTCTGCCACGTCTCCCTTTTCTCGATCTGTTTTTTCCTGTTGTTTCGTTTGAATCGTTTGGATAGCCTTTCGGCGGCTGCCTCTCTGACCCTGAAAACACACATTTGTATGCGCAAACACACATTTCTAATATTTTATTCGAATTAAAATAGTGGAAACGGATCTGCAAGCCAGAGCAAATCACAGATACGAGGTACATTTTATCAGTCAAGAGAATCAAACATTTGCTAGCCGTTTGTCCAAGAAACTTCAATTTTGGGTGCTCATTGGCTTTTCTTTTCCTTTAGCTCCTTTGGGTGATTTTGACTGGTCTCATCTTAGCATTAATCGTACAATCGCTTACAGCGAATCTTGGAGTGGTGACAGGTAACTAAGGGCAATACTAATGAGACAATAATTGTGGTTTACTTTTATGTTTAGTACTAAGTAACAAGTTGGAGCGAATGACCAATATGTTCCTTTCGATCTAGAGAGACATCTTGCTGAGATTTGAAAAAACGAGTACCCGAAATAGGTTTTTTATTATTATTTATATTATTATTGTAAATTTTATATGTAGTATAAGTAGTATACTTATGGGATTATTACGATTTAACAATTAATCGTCAGGACATCAAGTACTAGCTGTGATGGAGGACTGGAGTGAAGGAGATGAATTAGGAGTTCATGCTAAGGTACGGTGACTCTTATCTTATCTTTGCCCGTATTTTCAATCCTATAAGTTTGAATCGTAATATTATGGTGACTTATAGTACGAAGTTTCTATCTTTTACTGCATTGTATCGTCAATTAGTACCGATAATACGATCACTCTCATTGCTACGAGTTGGCAGCATACCATATAGTGATCTTATTGATAGACAATTACTCTTATTTGTTTACCGATAATACATATCAACTTAACGAGTTGTTGTATATTCAACTTCGCCTCAGATTACCTAATGAACTACGAGTTCCTATATTAGAATAGAAGATAAGAATGTACATATTTATTTTTACATTCATTGCTTACATTATTATTATATTGCATGTGTACAGGATGGTATAACACTTCAAAGAGAATTTATGGTTCAATTATTAGCATCTAATTTGCATGAGGCAAGAAGGGTACTGCTAGAAAATATCTGATCTTACCTTTCCCGTATCACGGGAAAGCAATTTTTTTTTATGAATTGTATGAATAATTCTTTGATGAAATCAATATATTCGTGACATATGTTGTTAAATTATCCGTGTTATCTTACATGTATCGTAACGAATTTATGTTACATTATATTTTTTTATCGAAAGAAGCAAATATCATATTGTCTTTCTGTATCCAATGTTAATTGCATCGTTTTGCCCTGCCCATGGCATAGCACGAGTATCGGTGCTAGTTACTAAAAGATTCAATTCAAAATTACTGAAGGAAATAAAATAAAATTACTGAAAAAGAGAAAATTACTGATGAAATAAAAAATTACCGAATGAAAATGTTAAAAAATTAGTGGAAAGAAAATTAATGAAACAATTGAAACAAAATTAATTAAAAAATGAAAATTATCGAAGAAAGCAGCATAAAATTACTGAGGTGTAGAATAACTATTCTATTCTACACGTATAATAATTCTATATGATCAATGTGAAAATCTTTAATGATAGAAAGCATCTCCAAGAGCTTCCCAATAACCCTCCTTAAATAAAATTATTAGGAAGTTGCATAAAAAACTTTTTTCCAACAGCTCCCCTAAACCACCCTCAACTTGTTTTCTCCCCCAAAACTCTCCCTAAATGTGGTTACATCTGAAAAACTTTCTGGACTCCCCTATCCTCTCTCTCTCTCTCTCTCTCTCTCTCTCTCACTCCTGCTCAACATAAATCAATTTGTCCGGAAGAGGCTGCAAGGTCGATGCCCCCAGCCTACTACGAACAATTCTCACTATTGGAATCCTCCAGTTTCCCTAGGAAACCTTAATTTTCGCTAGAGTTTTTTCGAACCCTAGGGAAAGAATAATTTCCCTAAGATGTGTTCTGAAACTGTAGGAAAATCACTCTTTCCGTACCACATTCTATGATTCCTTGGGGACTTAACTTCTTTCCCTACAAAATTTCAGGATTCCTAGGAAAACAGTCCTCCTGGCGCACTCCATTTCAAAATTTCTAAATCTCTCACCTCTCTCTCTCTCCCCTGCAATAAATCCCACAACCCCCATCCTCATCTCTCTCCATCTCTCTCTCTCTCTCTCATTGCACAGAGGACAAGAAGAGGGCGGCCGGCGGGGTGGCAGCGGTAGCAGGCGCGTCGCAGAGGGGAGCTGGCGCAATGTAGAGGGCTGGGTCGGTGCGGCGACATCGGCGAGCTCTGATGGACGATCGATGGGCGCGACGCACCTCCCGCGGCAGCTGGTGTATTAGGGGTAGAATCGGTGGACTTATAAGACTAAATTCGCTACAAACTTAAACTGTTGAGACTCAATCACAACAAGAGCAACCAATGTAATTCTAGTTGGCCAAGACTCCTAACAATGCTAGTGGAAAGTAAAGACAACAAGCAAGCACTAGCACGATAGCCATCAAGAGTAATCACAAAGCAACCTATCAACTCTACTCATATAAAATGTGAAAAGTAAAGAGAAAGAGAATCAAGATAATGCTTAGTGATTTTTCTCGATGTCTCAAAAGATATGCGCATTTCTCTAATCCTCATTGAACCACTGCCGTCGGAGTTTTGGTTTCTCCCGTCATTTTCAGAACGATGCTCACAAGGGTACACTTCACACTCGGAGTAAAGATACCGACGGCCCGGCTGTCGCATACAATACCCAAGCACTAGAGCAAACCTCTAAGGCTTGGACGCTCACTCTTGGTGTCCCTTTTGAGCGAGGGACCCAAAACCGCTCATAAACTTGGCGTCGTCTTTCACAATCACTTTGAAAGCTCGAACACTGACTCCTAGTTGGTCTAGGCTGTCAAGACTAAGAGTAATAGGTAAGATCACTCCTCTTAAGTCTCACAAGCTGTAGAATTGTATGAATGCTCTCTATTACTCTCCTACTAGCATCAAGGATCTCTAATCTTGTTTTGTGCTCTCTTGATGGTGTCCTTTGGCCTCTCACAAGTTTGCTCCAGCAATTTAGACCTCAAACACATGATAAAATGTCCCCATCCACGGTTTAAATAGTCTTTAAGCCCAGAAACAACCATTGGAACGTGATATCATAAAGCTGTCTGCTTTTTCCAATCATCAACTGCCTGGTTACTGCTTTCACTAGACTGTTCGATGACTTGTTTTCTCACAGACTAGGGAAACAACCTATCCATTCTATGTGACATCGGACTGTTCGGTGTATACCTTCTCTTTTGAACTTCTAGAGACATCTCTTCTGTACTTCAGCTTTTGGTTTACCCGACTGTCTGGTAATTGCACCACCCGAACTGTCCGGTGACTTCTTCACTTCGACTTCAGAGAGCACCTCTCTCTAAACTTAGTCCGATGACCTCACTGGATTGTCCGGTGACTGCATCTGCAACTGAAATTGAGCTTCGATCTTCATCTTTGCTTCCTCTGCTATCTTTAGTGCTTTCTGAGGTAACAAAGAGCATTCATACCCCTAACACTTGTATGATAATAGACAAATGACTTGACCCTCTTAATAGTATCAGTGTTCCTATGGACTCTAGCTAGTCCTTAGCCTTAATCCTTCGGAGCCCGAAACTCCCCTTTTTGGGATCATCCTTTGTCATCGATCGAGGAAACCCTCCGTGTTGTAGAGATTTGCGAGGTGGAACCTAGAATCACAACCATTACCTATGGTGTTCATACCTTTTAGGGGACTTCAAAGGTCATGAAGCTTACAATCTCCCTTTTTTTGGTGATTGATGACAATCATAGTACTCACAACAAATTTCAAGTGAGATGATATGAGATAAAGAAAGAAGGAAAGAAGCACACCTCGAAGAAAAACTTACCCCCTTACCTTGATAACTCTCCTAGAAATTTGCATGAGTTCTCTTCCTTGCTCTTCCTTTGGAAACGATCTCTCTCTTGTTATGAGGACTCTCTCCCCCTTTGTCATCTAATCATACAAAAAGATGGCATCGAGAAAGCATTAGAGAAGAGAGATGCTGGATAGACAAAGGTTAGTGCACAATAGATATAAAGAGAAGTGCTATGCACTAGAGAACCTGCAAGACAATTACAGCTAAGGGAATCACACACAATAAATCACAGAGGTTAGACTAGAAACCAAGTGAATCTCAATAAACTAAAAGATCGAATAAAATACAAGCTCATCAAAATGTCACAAAAGAGCAAATGAAATCCGCCAAATAAGATCTAGAGCCCTATCTACCCATCCACGGCCTCGCACTAGACAGCTAGCCTCTCAAACGGTACAACCACAATGCACACTCCCGACACTAGACCTAAGGAGATCTAGTCCTCTGCAGACGCGACTGAAGAGCCAAGTGCAGTGACTGCTGGTGGTTGCTCCTCTGGTGCTGGCTCGGCTGCTGTTGTTGCTGACTCATCTCTCGGCTGCTCTGGGTCATCAAAAGTGCTCAAGTCGGAAGAAGACGTCGGAGAAGGCTCCTTGCCATCAACTAAAGCTTGCTAATCTTCACTGGCAAGGGCCTGAGCTGCCTCCTTTGTACTGTATCTGGCCTCAATAAGGATAGCTACATCTGACACACTGGATTGCTCGACTGTGGTGACTGTGGAATCTGCCTCTTAAGACACTGGCGGTGGCTCTATTAAAACTGACTCTCGGAGCAAGCGAAGAGCTACCAAATACTGTCCCTGTTTCTAATACCAGAACAGACACTCTGGGTTCAGCTGTAGTAGTGGCGGAGCTTGCTACAATGTTAAAAATGATGTTTTTCTCAAATTTCAGGGTGGGCCGTGGGCCACCTATCCACCATGCTATCTTCGCCTATGAGCTGAAGCAAATAGTGCCGACATGGGGTATGAGGAATCTAAAGAGAACTGAGAAGATGTAACTGGCACACTGACTCCTCTAGCAGTCACTGCTATGCTGGCTGCTCCAAAACGTATAAACGGTGATAACGGAGCTGAGAGCAAAGTGCTAAAACTAGGCTGCTACTACTGTAGCTGAGCTGTAAATGCTGGCACTGATGAATACTATGGCTGAGGAGCTGTGGGCTGAAGCTGTGAGGGTAGGGGACCCGGTAGGATAGTTATCGGGAACACTAACAAAGGTGGCATACCGACCCCCTGGAGATAAGACACAATAGCTCCAAAACTGGCAAATATATATGATATGGCCACTGCCATCTCCAACTGAGTGCACTGCAACCTCTCATGAAACTCTCTGTCCTGTCGTCTCCTCTTCTTTGCTAGTTCCATCTCCATCCAGAGCCTCTCCTCAATCTGGAGGCGCTTGAGTCAGATCCTCTCCTCGAACGCGGCCCTCTCTCGTCGAATCCGCTCATCCTGCTTTTGCTTGTATCTCCTCTGCTCAGCCTGCTCTGCCTAGATAGCATCTAGTTGGGTAGCAAGAGCAGGATCAAGTGTGGCACGAGAGGTAGGAGTCTCGGCCAGACCTGGAGCCTCAGTGCTCCCAACCCCTGGTTGTGCTCCCTTCGAAGCCTCAGTCTCAACCTCAAGCTCATCAGGGGCTATGGTCTCCTCTCCTCTAGGGGTACTTTGTGAAGCAGATATGTGAAGGACCCTGGAGTCAGACAGCTCAGCAGGACTGAAGGCAGCTGTGATCTCTGATAACTCAACATACTCTGCCTCAGTCATCACTCCAGCTCTTCTCAGCAACAGACATATATACGGGGCAAAAGGTAACTGTCTGGCGCTAATCCTCTCATAGATAACATTCTCCATTTGTGCTAGCAGTAGATTAGTCAAATGAAAAATCTCATGTCTCAACAAAAAGCAAAGCAATCATTGATGTAGTATGATCACACGCTCTCTGTAGCCAGCTCTCGAGGCTATCGACTTACCCAGCAAACCTCTTAATATACGTGCCTCATGTGTAAGCCTCAGAGAGTGCCTAGAGTAATGCTCCCCATGCGGTGGCGGGTACGCAATACTTAGTCTCATGTCACTCGGCTCCATCCCTCCGAACGGTCGATATGGTGGCAAGAAATCTAGATGAGACAGTGCGTGGACCCTTGTCTCCGAAGATAGAAACTCCAAAGCAGCAATGACATCGAATCGCTCAAACTGGTGTAGCTCCCCTCTGTATATGAACCAAAGCTGAGAATAGTCAGGGGGGATCTATAGGGAGGCATAGAATGGAAGAACCACCTCCTCACTATATCTCAGGGGCTAGGTCACAAGCTAAGTTAGACCAGGCAAATAGGCAATATGGTCCTCCATGTCCGTCCCAGCTTCCCTGCTCAGTGCCTCAAAGGAATAATGGCGGTGAGTAGCAAATACTAAGCTCTTGCCCTTAGTGGCAAGCTGTCTCCTGAGAGCATCGTATATCCTCCGCTGTAATACTATCTAGAACTGTCCAGCATCTGCTTGTCGCTTGTCAGGGACCCAAACAGTGAAATCAACTCTCCTCTTGGCCTTTATGGTCGGGCCCTTGACCTTAACAGGTCAACCTCCTTCTAAGCAATCTTGGCCATAGCTTGATGAGCTCTATCAGCTCTAGTCGTGCAAACACTGTAGACCCCAGTCCTAAAATGAGGGCACCTCTGTGACCTCGGCTGTGAAGCTCTCTTGGCTGCCTCTCCCTCCGCGGTTCTCAGCTGTCGACTGGCAGGAGCTCCCCGCAGCTGCACCTCAGCTACTAAGGGGGTGGTCGTCACTCTCTGTCAGGTCGACCTCCTCAGCTCCCCCTGTCCCTCAGCACTTCCTTTCCTCAGAGCACCACTCCTCATGTGTGGTGGCACATCCACATCCACTGCTGCCAGAGCACAATCCCACTCGGGTTCACCTGTCCTCTGCTTCTTCTACATCTTCTTCTCAGGCTCTACAACCTTGCCCTTCCCCTTGTCTACAAAAGCTCTCTGACAGCCCATACTGCCAATTGTCATAAGAAAACTACCTCTGAAAGCTCAACTGACCCGCTGACCACACAAGATAGGATTAAGAGCTTGGCTCTTAACCCGTCTAAGAGAGATCGACTGCCACTGAGAACACTGACTCTGTCTGCTGTCCTAAACCACTGCCCAAACTGTCACTGCATCATATAAGAATAAATATAGTTGTTAGCTTCATGACCATTGAAGTATGAATGATTTTGGCGATTGAATGAAAACCATGAACTAACTCGTTGGATGCAGGTTTATCAACACTATTCTACACTTCTACTAGTTGGTAGCTTTAAGGTTGTTCGAGTCTCTGGAGTGTTTTCAAGGAGAGAGCTGGTCCAAGTCTAAGGATGATCTAGAGCCATGCGTGGCTTAGTTTTTAGGCCTTGAGTCTATAGGAAATACCGGTACTATTAAGAGGGGTCGAATCACTCGTCTCGATTTTACAAGAATTAGAGTGTGTGGATGCTATAGGTTTTCTGAGGCACTTGAGTGATCAGTGGAAGTTTGAAGATGTCAAGAGTTGCAGCAGAAAGCATGAAGATCTTGAAGAAGTTAAGTTTCAGCAGCAGTTGAGTCACCGAACAGTCCGACGAGGTCACCGAACAGTCCGGTGAGGGTTGAAGCCAAGAGCTCAGAGAAGATGTTTTCTGGAAGCTGAAGACAGAAGGTCATCAGACAGTCTGATGGGAGTCACCAGACAGTCCGATGAGTGCAGGAGCTCGAAGTACAAAGAGAAGTGCTCTTTGGAGTCAACAGGAAGAGTCACCGAACAGTCCATTGTTCAGAGACCGGACAGTCCGGTGAGCCCCGGAGATGGTGTCTAAAAGATGTGTCTCTGGAAGTTTAAAAGTGAAGTTCACCGGACAGTCTAGTGATGGTATAAACCGGACAATCCACGTGTCATATGGAAAGGATTCCAGAGGTTGTTTTCCGCCAGACAAAGATCAGGAGTCACCAGACAGTCTGGTGGTCCCAGTCACCGGATAGTCTGATGACTATAAAAAGCAGATAGCTTTTTGGCAACGACTCTTAACGGTTGATTTAGGGCTCGAGACCTATTTAAACCGTTGAGGGAGCAGTTTTGGTGCTTGTTCGCGGGCAGAACAGTTGGAGATCATTTGTCAAAAGCCAAAGTTCACCAAGGGGAGCACAAGAGGGCATCTAGTGAGATCCTGATAGCTTGTGAAGAGTAGCAAAGGACATCCATACATTACTAGAGCTTGTGAGGCTGAGAGGAGTGTCTTCGGCTTGTTACACTTGGTCTATGGCAGCCTAGACCGGTTAGACGTCATTGTCCGAACTTCTGAAGACTTATGAAAGAGAATATCAAGTTTGTACGAGGTTTCGAGTCCTCCGCTCGAAAGAGACACCAAGAGTGATGTAAGTTTCATGACCTTTAAAGTCCTCTAAAAGGTATGAATTAATTTTGGTGATTGAATGAACAACCATAGGTAATGGTTGTGTTGCAGGTACCACCCCGCTAATTCTACATCAACATGGTGGGCTTCTTCGGTGGATGACAAGGACGATCCCTAGAAGAGGAGTTGCCGGGCTTCGGAGGACAAGGCTAAGGGCTTCGGAGTTGCCCCGCCTCGGGCAACCGCATCGCGCCCTTTTGCCGTTGTTGCTTGTCGACGAGACTCGTCTTCAGAGTGCTTGCTCAACCCTTGCGTGCCCTCGCCGTGCTTCCACCACGCCGTCACCTCGCATGTCACCAAAATCCTCATAGGGTTTTAGCTTTGGAGTGATCAACTCCTCTTCGGCAAGTTCTTTGGCATTCCCCGGCACTCTTCTTTGCGGGGTATTGAGTTCTACCTCTTACATTTTATCAGAAATGCCCTGCATGCTTTGTTTGTTGATTAATTACGAAAATTGGTATAAATTGCTTAAAGGTTTCACTTTTTATTGCCAATTGAGATGATTAATTGATAATTGTCGTACTTGGTGCTATATTGAGGTCATTGCTGCATAATTTTAGTATGACATTGAGTCTCTTGTCGCTAGTGTCACAATTTGGATGCATTGCTATATTAGAAATTGTGGCATTAGTCTGTCGATATCACCGTTGTGCTAATTTGCTTTATTTGATCAGTGATTTGTCCTTGATTCCACCGCTAGGATTTCATTTAGAGTCGCTCACCTTTTGTGCTTACAACCTATATTTTATTTCTATGTGGTGCAGTGTCAGTTGGACAGTGGATCAGGACAGTGCCAGCGATAGTCCAGAACTCTTTGTCAGTCCAGAGGTTTCACTTGGACGGGTTAAAAGCCAAGCTCTTAATCCTATCTTGCAGTGTCAGCTAGTCAGAGTTTATTATAGTTTATCTCTCAGTGACAGTTGATAGGATGGGCAGACAGAGACTGAGTTCAGAGGAGAAGGGGAAGGGCAAGGCCGTAGAGCCTGAGAAGAAGAAGAAGCAGAGGACGGGTGATCCAGAGTGGGACAGAGATCTAGCTGCAGCAGATGTTGATGTTCCACCACAGAGGAGAGCTGGTGCTTTGAGAATAGGAGCAGCTGAGTCTCAAGAAGAGTTGAGGAGGTCGACCCGTCAGAGTGGCGACCGCTCCTCTTGTTGCAGAGGCACAGCCGCGGAGAGCTCCTGCCAGTAGGAAGTCGAGAACTGCGGGGGGAGAGACAGTCCAGAGGAGTTCACAGTAGAGAACATAGAAGTGTCCATATCAGAGGACTAGAGTGTGCGAGGTTTGCTCATCTAGAGCCGAGAGAGCTCGCCGGGCCATGGGCAGGATCGCTGAGGTGGAGGTAGACTTGTTGAAGTTGAAGGGCTCGGCCATTAAGGCCAAGAGGAGAGTGGATTTCACTGCCAGGGTCACTGCTGGAAGACATGCGGATTTTGGACAGTTTTGGACAGTACTCTAGCGGAGGATCTTCGAGGCCTAAAGGAGGCAGCTTGCCACTAAGGGCAAGAGCTCAGTGTTTGCAGTTCACAGGCACTATTCTTTAGAGGAACTGAGCAGAGGAGCTGGGGTTGACATCGAGGAGCACATCTCATATCTATCAGGATTGCCAGATTTGGTCACCCAGCCGTTGAGGTACAGTGAGAAGGTAGTACTAGAGTTCTATGCCTCCTTATGGATCTCTCCGGATCGCTTGTATTTTTTGTTCGTGTATAGAGGGGAGCCACACCACTTTGAGAGGTCTGATGTCTTGACAACGCTTGATTTTGTATCTTCTGAGATATAGATCCACACTCTGGCTTATCCGGATTTTTCACCGCCATTCAGACCTTTTGGAGGGATGGAGCCAAGTGATGAGAGACTGAGTATTGCTTTTCTGCCACCTTATGGGAGCATTACTTGAGACACCCTCTGTGCTTGACACACGGGCTCGTGTTCTTCGAGGGTTGCTTGGGAGGTCGATAGTATCTCGTGCTGGCTACAGAGAGAGAGAGTGATTATTCTGCATTAGTGGCTGTTGTATTTTCTGTTGAGGCATGATACTTTTGATTTGATAGATCTGCTGCTAGCTCAGATGGAGGATGTGATATATGAGGGGATTGGAGCACGCCAGTTACCTTTTGCCCCCTACATCTGCCTGATGCTGAGGAGAGGGAGAGTGATGACTGAGGAGGAGTATGCAGCAATGCCAGAGATCACCACTCTTTTCAGTCCTGCTGAGCCATTCGACTGCAGGGTTTTACGAATTCTGCTTCTCAGAGCACCCTTAGAGGTGAAGACACCATAGCCTTGAAGGATGTTGATACTGAGGCTCCAGAGGGAGCACAGCTAGGTGCCGAGAGCATAGAGACTCTAGGTCAGACCGAGACTCCTATCTCTCATGCTACACTTGACCTTGCTCTTGCTACCAGATTCGATGCTATTCAGACAGAACAGGAGGAGCAGAGGAGGTTTAGAGAGGAGCAGCTTGAGCTTATGTGCCGAGAGAGGGCCGAGTTTGAGGAGAGGATCTGGCTCGAGTGCCTCCACGTTGAGGAGCGGCTGCGGATAGAGAGAGAGATCGCAGAGGAGAGGAGACGGTAGGACAGAGAGTTTCATGAGAGGTCGCAGTGCACTCAGTTGGAGATGGCAGCGGCTATTTCTTATATGTCTGCCGGATTCGAAGCTATAGCGTCATATCTCCAAGGGACTGGTATGCCACCTCTTCCAGCGTTTCTGACAACTACGCTGCTAGGTCCTTTGCCTTCACAACTCTAGCGTACTGCACCTCAGCCTCAGCACTCTTCAGTGCTAGCATTCACATCTGAGTTTCACAGTCAGAGCCAGCAGCAGCAGTCCACGTTCACCACATTGCTCTAAGCCCTGCTTTCACCTTTTGTACCTTTTGGGGCAGCCAGCACAGTCATGACTACTGGAGGGGTCAGTGTTCCTGTTATATCTTCTTAGTTCTCTCTAGTTTTCTCGTACTCCATGTCGGTTCTATTTGCTTTTGTCGAGCCGAGAGTGTCAGTATCGACATTGGAGTCAGGAACAACGGTTGGTAGTTCTTCGCTTGCTCAGAGAGTTCTATCATTTGAGGCTACTACTGCTGAGTCAGCATTGACAAAGCCACTGCCAGAGCCTTCACAATCAGAGCCTGCAGCCGCCACAGCCGAGCAGCCCAGAGTGTCAGATGTAGATATCCTGGTCGAGGCCGAATATTCTCCAGAGGAGGCAGTTTAGGCCCTTGCCAGTGCAAATCAGCCAGCTTTAGTTGATGGCAAGGCGCCATCCTTGTCGTCTTTCTTCGGCCTGAGTGCTTTTGATGATGTCGAGCAGCCAGGAGGAGACCAATCAGCAGCAGCAGCTCAGCCAGTAGAGGAGCAGCCTCTGACCATCACTGCACCCACTTCCTTAGCCGCTCAGGATTAGATCTTCGGTAGGAGTTGGGTGAGAGACTTGAGGTGTACCATTCTGAGTGCTAGCTATCTATGGGGGAGGCCGTGGATGGGTAGATAGGGCTTCTTGATTTTATTTGTGACATTTTCATCGGCTCTTTGTGACATTTTGATAAGCCTATTTTCTATTCGACTCTTTTGGCTCATTGAGATGCACTTGATTTTTGGACTAACCCCATGGCTTCTGTGTGTATGGCTCCTAGTGCTTTATCTGTTTTGCACATTCTTTGTGCATGTGCTCTCTCGTCTCATTCTCTATCGTGCACGTCTCTTTGTCGAACCCGCGTTCTCCCTCTCTATCTGCTTTCTTGGTGCCATCTTTTTGGATGATTAGATGACAAAGGGGGAAAGAGAGCTACCAAACAGTGGGAGAGCCGGAGGAGAGTGACGTTTCTTACCCATGACAAAGATGGGGAACTCTTGCAAAAAAAATTTGAGGAGTCATCAAGGTAAGGGGGTAAGTGTTCTTTCGAGATGTATTTTATTCTCTGTCTTCTTTCATCTCACTTAGACTGTTTGGGAGTACTATAGTTGTCATCAATCACCAAAAAGGGGGAGATTGTAAGCTTCATGACCTTTAAAGTCCCCTAAAAGATATGAATTGATTTTGGTGATTGAATTAACAACCATAGATAACGGTTGTGTTGCAGATACCACCCCGCTAATTCTACGTCAACATGGTGGGCTTTCTTGGTGGATGATAAGGGCGATCCCTAGAAGAGGAGTTGCCGGGCTTCAGAGAACTAAGGCTAAGAACTAGCTAGAGAGTCCATAGGAACATCGGTACTATAAAGGGGGTAAGGTCATTTGTCTCCTGTCATACAAGTGTTAGAAGGTGTGAATGCTCCTTAGATCCTCAGAAAGCACTAAAGATGGTAGAGGAAGAGAAGTCAAAAACCGGAGCTCAAGACCAGCTAAAGATTCAATCACCGGATAGTCCGATGAGCCCTGGAGGAGCTAGTCTAGAGAGAGGTGCTCTCTGAAGTCGACAACAGTCACCGAACAGTCTGTCGGTGCAGTGACCGGACAGTCCGGTGAGACAAAAGCTGAAGTCCAAAGAAGGTGTTTGTGAGTCCAAAAGTGAAAGTCACCGGACAATCCGATGAAGGTATTCACCGGACAGTCCGGTATCCTATGTAGTGGACTTCAGAGAGGGTGTTTCCCTAGCAGAGTAGGAAGAAGGGTCACCAGACAGTCCGGTGGTCCAGTCACCGGACAGTCCGTTGATCCAATCATTGGACAGTCCGGTGATTGCATAAAGCAGTCAGCTTTTGACGTCACGTCCCAACGGTTGTTTCTACGTTTGAAGCCTATTTAAACCGTGGAGGGGACATTTTCCTATGTACCGTTGATCAGAATTGCTGAAGCCAAGTTGTGAGAGCCCAAAGGACACCGCCAAGAAAGCACAATGCGAGATTGGAGATCTTTGATTCTGGAATGAGTGATAGGGAGCATTCATCCACTTCTAGAGCTTGTAGGGCTTGAGAGGAGTCATCTTTGCTTATTACTCTTAGTGTGGGCGGCCTAGACCGGCAAGGAGTCGGTGCTCGAGGTTTTGAGGAGATTGTAGAAGACGACGTCAAGTTTGTACGCGGTTTTGGATCCCCTGCTGGAAAGGGACACCAAGAGGGAGCGCCTGACCCTCAGAGGCTTACTCTAGCGCTGGGGTATTGTGTGCGACAGCCGGACCGCCGATGTCTTCACTCCGAGAGTGAAGCGTACCCTTGTGAGCATCGTTTTGGGAATGACGGGAGGGATCGGGACTTCGACGAGAGTGGTCTAACGAGGATTAGATGAAGGTGTCTACCTTTCGAGACCTTGGGAAAATTTACTGAGCACTCGCTATCTCACTCTCTTTACTTACCGCATTTACTTACCGTTGAGTAGTGTGATAAGTTGTTCTTTGATTCCTCTTGGTGGCTATCATGCTAGTGCTTCTTGTTGTTATTTACATATCACTAGCATTGTTATGGGTCTTAACCTACTAGACTATTTAGGTATGCTTCCGTTGCGATCAAGTCTTGTAGTTTAAGTTCATAGCGAAATTAGTGCTATAAGTCCACCTATTCAACCCCCCTTCTCGGTGTATCCTTACAAGTGAGCGTCGGAGCCTTGGAGGCTTGCTCTATCACTTGAGTATTGTTTGCTACAGCCGGAGCGTCGGTGTCTTCACTCCGGAGGTAAAACGTACCTTTGTGAGCATCGTTTCGAGAACGACAGGAGTAACCAAGACTCCAACAGGAGTGGTTCAACGAGGATTAGGTGAAGGCGTCATCCTTTCGAGACCTCAAAAAAAATCGCTGAGCATCTCTATCACCCTTCTCTTTATTTATGGCACTTACCTTTTGCTAGTAGTGTGGTTGTTTAGTTGTTTCTCTTGTTGGCTCTCATGCCGACGTGCTTGCTAGCTTGATAGGTTGTCTTCTAGATTGTTTTACTCTTCCTTAGCTCATACTTGCCAAGGGTTGACTGCTAGTACCGCTAGAAAATAGGATGAGAGATAAATTGGCCTAGTAGTGTAAGTGCCTGATTCAACCCCCTTCTCGGTCACTTGATCCTTTCAATAGTTTGTAAGCAACGCAGGCAAGTGACACATATAGATATCCTAGCGGTGGAACAAACACGTATCATCGATCAATTAAAGCAAAAATGACCAACGATGACATCGACAGACTAATGCCGCAATTCAAATAATACCAATGCATCCAAATTGTGACACTAGAGACAGGAGGACTCAATGCCATATCAAAATATGAAAGATATAACCTCAATATGGCACTAAGTATAGGAGAAATTCAACTAATTGCACCAATTGGCAATAAAAGATTTAATTTTTATCAAACTAAACCAATTTTTTGCAATTAATTAACCCGGTGGAGAAGAGTAGGAGAACACCGAAGCACCGGAAGCATGTCCGATTGCCCGGAGAACAAAAACCCTATGAGGGTTTTGAGCTATTGCGAGCTAGGGCAAGAGATACGCGCAAATGTGAGCGTGGACGCAAGCCAGAGTAACGAGGAAGGTGTGCGCAGGAGGCAAAGCACGACGGTGGCTCGGCGGCACGAAGAGCTAGCTGCGCGAGCACGGCGGCTAGTGCAGAGCAGGCGGCGCAGGCGAGGCAGAGTGGCACGTGGCTGCGCGTGAGTGCGACGCGGGAGCAAAGCCGGTGAACGACGACGAGCTGGAGCGGCGGTGGCGAGCTTGTGCGGGGCGGCGCACAGTGGCGAGGTCGGCGAGGCGCACAGGTGAAGAAGTGACGGTGGAAACCCATACGCGGTTTAGGTCATAAACAAATCAACGGCCGAGATTTCATCGATCAAAAAGATGACCGGACTGTCCGGTCCTCAAAGTTTGTCCGGTGACCGAAAACAGCCGGACTGTCCTGTGAACCCGTCGAATTGTTCGATGTCTGTCTAATTTCACAGAGTGACTGATCACAAAGATATAGTCGCCGGACTGTCCGTGAAGGCGCCGGAATGTCCGGTGACCTCAAGAAATTGCAGAATCAAAGAATTTTTTTTTCTAAAATTCAAGTGTCCTCACGGAAGAGTCAAATAAACACTACACTTATCTAGAAAGGGAACTCTCAAACACTCCTTTGCAAATAGATAACCCTCAATGGGTTTATAGTTTTCGCAAATTGCAATAAGATCGAGCAATAAAACCAAAGCGAGAAGGCGCCAGAAAGGGAAGGTATGAACCTATGTTCACGGTCCGCGTAAGTTGAAGTCTTGGAGAACGTTAGACATAGGATTCAATGGCATGAAGCGCACAATTGCTTTAGTTATCCCTTTTAGGAGTGTATGAATCCATATGAGCAATGTGGTCACTTTCTCCGGGGATAACACCTCCTCTGTGGTTCATATATGCAATGCATGCAAGACAAGCTAGCTAAATGCAAGAAATTAAAGCATGCCATGTAGATGCAAGCAAATTAAGGATATTGCATAAAGAAACCTATCCAACGCCAAGTTTGGTCCATCTCAAGCTTATTCACTATAAGCTCACCGCTTATCTTTGAGATAGCCAAACCACCTTCTCGAGCTCTTCCTTCATGCTTATGGATATCTCAAAATGGTTAGGCGTTGACTAATTTTTTTTCTTTTTTTCTTTTATCTTTTTACACATGATGCATGATAGTGCAAACATCTAGTCCACAAAGGAGTCCTAACTGCCATACAAGACAAAAAAAGGAACTTACTCTACTATGTACAAGAAAAAATTTCATTGAAGGCGTTGAAGCTCGATCGCATGTGGTGGACTTCTAAAATCTTCAATTTTCTTCACGGTCCACAACCTTGGTGCCTTCACTTATTCTTGTGAACCCATGAGCCTTTAGGCTTTCTTTCTCGATCCACGATCATCTTAGGCACCCATATCTTCTAGATTGTCCGCTTGTCGTTTGGCAGTCCGAGCGGCTTGGCTTTCACTTTTCCATCCTTAGCCCAGAAGAGCTTGTAGTGCACATCTTCATGAAAAAGGTTAGCGTTGGGTATAATCATAGGATCACTCGCCTTGGGACAATCCTTGGAGCGGTGTCCATCAAGGCAACACTTCTCACAATAATAGTCATCCGTCATAAGCGGGACTATCCAAGCGAGGATCTCATCTTCGTTGCTAATAATGTTGATAGAGGAAGGATATGATCCTAGGCCCTTGTGGTTGTGGTTGTTGACAAGGTTCTGGCTTAGGATTTCCTTTTGGATTTGACTTTCTCTAGTAAGCCGCTCACAAGCATCAATCACGGCCTCTCTTTCCTCCTTGAGCTTCATGTATTCTTTCAAAATAGATGGCTCAAGAGTAGTACTCTCCTTGGAGAGGGTTAGATTGCAAGAAGTAAAAGCTTTATTTAAATGCTTAGGAGAGTTTAAGAGAGAGTCAAGATCAACAGCCTCATGGGTGAGAACCAATGCCTTATGCTTCTAATTTAACTCTACGTGCTTTTACTTGAGAGACTCATAAAACTCACATAGAACACCATGAGAGTGCTTTAAAGCATTGAGCTCACCCTCAAGCTCTCGAACTCGAAATACTGCTACTTCGTGCTCCTTGGTCACTAGCTCAATCCTCTTATTTTTCTTGATGATGGTCTTGTTGGCCTTCTCTAGAATAAGAACTAGATCATCATAGCTTGGCGCATCATCATCATAGACCTCCTCTTCATTCTCAAGATCATCATTTTCATCCATGTAGCCCTCACAACTTCGGGCCATCAAGCAAAGAGGTGGTGGTGGTAGCTAATTGATGGAGCTCGTCATAGCAATACCCGCAAGCTCTTCTTCACTTGAAGAGGAGTCTAAATTGTCACCATCGATGAGTCACTCACCAACAATGTAAGTCTTGTGCAGAGACGGAGGTTGAATCGGTAGAATTATAGGACTAAATTTGCTGCAAACTTAAACTATGAGACTCAATTACTACAAAAGTAATCTATACAATTCTAGTAGGCCAAGACTCCTAACAATAGTAGTGGAAAGTAAAAACAACATGCAAGCACTAGCACGATAGTCACGAAGAGTAATCACAAAGGAACCTATCAACTCTACTCAACAATATGAAATGCGAAAAGTAAAGAGAGAGAGTCAAGAGAATGCTCAGTGATTTTTCATAATAGTTTGAAAGGTAGGCGCCTTCCCCTAATCCTCCATGGCTTGCTGGTCCTCGTCGTTGGGGGCATGGCGGTACCTCAACCCCGCCTATTACCTCAAGCGGCCCAAGCGCCTGGCTCTCCTCTTCTTCGTCTTCGTCGTGGCTACCTTCGCCTTCTAGGACCGCCCGTCGCTCGTCCGCGTGTATGCGGTGCGCTCCTATCTCCGGTGGGGGTTCCCGTGATCTGTAATCGCTATTGTAGACACCGGGATCTGAGCAGTTCGTTTTGTGTCTTGCGTTGGATTATTGGCGACGTGGTGGTTTCTCGCTGGATCTCGTTAGATGATAACAGGACATTATGCCTTCAACTTACTGTATCAGCTTAATGAAATTTTCATTAGCTTCAATCTTCATATTGGTAATTATTTGTGGATTATATTACTCTTACATGGCTATTTGAGGACAGGTCGAGAGGTTGCTATATCTTTTTTGGTTTCAGAAGGTGTATTTCTGTTTTGGTACTATGGAAAGTATCAATTCAGTGATTGGTTAAGCAGCTCGTCAGGTGAAGAACAGGAATATTGTTTGCTAAACAATTGCTCCCATATTGAAAGAAATGGAAGGGTATAGTTGATGACTGGTTGCACCTGGAGAATATTGGTGGTGATGGCAGCAATGTGATCATAATTATGTCTCTACGTAGAGTTTTTTGGCCCCTGTGATTCAGGATTTTTTTGGACAAGTTTCTTTGTTGTTCCTGATAATCCTGGTGAGTGAAATTGATTGTTTATTTCAATGATGGCGGCTGATGGAGACTCGCCAGATAAAATCGAAGGCAGGAACCGTGAAAGCCTTCTAATTATTCTTCCTTAAAAACAACTACTCATAGCTCACAACTTTCTTTTCTGATTCCACTGTCTGTGGAGATATTCTTTTAGGTAACTGTAAAAAGCTTGGAATATTCGCTCTGTTATTCCTGAAGTTAGTTTAGCAAACAATCTATCTAAAAATTATTTAGCCATGCTCTTTCCCATGCTGAATAAACTATTTACAGATTGAGCTTGTAGCTATACCTATCCTGACACCAATGTTTGTATTAACTAGACCATTTACTTCCATCTTTTCTACAATGATTACCAACTCTTAAATGATGACACCTTTCTTGATACAATTACAAACTTGTTTCAGAATTCAAGTATTCTCCTAGTGTGCAAGGTACAGTGAGTTTATGTTGTTACTATTTACTGCCTCTGTTCTTTAATCGATGTCGCCGTTGACTTCTTCATTCAACTTTGACCATTCGTCTTATTAAAAAAAATTGATAAATTTATATAATTTGTTATAATTTGATTTATCATTAGAGTTAGTTGAGTCACAACTTAAAATTTTACACATTCGAACATATTTTTTGAATAAGATGAATAGTCAAAGTTGAATGTAGAAGTCAACGACGACATCAATTAAAGAACGGAGGGAGTATGTTGTTACTGTGTAGTACTTCAATTGTAGCTGTAACACCTGTAAAAATTTACTTATGGTTGTATGTTCATTGTTTATGGAACCTTAGATGGTTCAGGCTCAGAGAAAACTAATAATGGATTTGACTGACAATGGATGTGAAGCACAGAGCAGCCTTGCACCAACATATATAAAATTATAGATAGATCAACAACCATTAGCATCAGTTTACTACCTCATCATCTGCTTCAGCTGTAAGTCTTTAACCAGTTTGTTCTTCTTTGTTCCTATTCCATATTTCAACCAACTGATTTTGTTTAAAGTAGAACTAACCACATCATTGTGGGCACTATATGTAGCAACTTTGACCAATTTTTGCATCAGTGAACATTTTGGATTTGCGGTGATTGCTATATGGCTAATGTGAAATCAAGATCCATGTGAAGCCTAAACTTCTGACTTTTGACTTCACTTAGAATTTAGACTATGGCTGCACAATTTTCTGCTTCAATCTGGATATAGGTTTTCACATTAATGAGAAACAAAACAAAATCTTTATAAATTCTACTTTTTTGTGACACTAAATTCTACTAAAATTAAAGAGGCAAATTCTTACTAATTAATGTAAGGATATTTACAAATTGTTTATTTACATTCCAGGTGATGAAAGAAGAAAAGGTGTTGTCAATGACCCTGTGTGAAGTCACAATGAAAATTGTGTTATTTCACCCCCCCCCCCCCAAACTGTCAGTGATATAGAATCTTTGAACATAGTTGATTGCGCAATGCAAAATGATGATGTGCACCATGGAGGGATAATTGACATGACTATTGAATGTAAAAGGTGACATTTCTTTTCCATTGGCAAACAATAAATTGAAAGAGGTGCATGTTGAACATTACTGTTTGTAGACTATTGTTCATAGGGTTTAGGGTTTAGGAGAACCCACTTCCGACATGTCAGGTCAGCAGAGGATGTATTTCCAGTCCGAACAGGTGAACGTGGCCATTGTCACTTGCGGAGGGCGTTGCACTGCTCTCAACACTTTATCTGCGAGCTTGATTGTGGATTTTTTTTGTCAGGGACAGCAATGACCAATATTTATTGTTAGCATTATCCAAAAAAACATTGTCATGGTTATATCGTCGCAGAATTGCGTCACATTATCTTGTCTTTATCGGAGAAAGAATGTATTATGTTATCTTTTTGGTATCGGAGACATCGTATCATGTTGTCCTGCTCATAGCGTAGCATGGGCACTCAAACTAGTTATTTATTAAATATAGAAAACAGATTTTACTAATCACCTAAAAGATTTTCTCTTATTTATCTCACTATACAATTTTCTCTTCATCCATCTAGCTGAAATTTATGATGTGATGTAACCATAATTGAAAATATTGAAAGCATGAGACATTATTTTCTTCGAACAAAAACTGATAAAATATTTTACATTTTTAAATTTTATTTTTTATTTATATATTTTTATTCCCAGCATATAATTATACTCCTTCTATTGAGAAATCTATATGGTTTCAAACAATGTTTGTATTCATTGATCTCATTTTTTTATTAGAGTGGCATCATTTTCAAAGTGAATTGGTGGCAGTAAAAATGAGCATAAATAAATTTTATAAATTCTTATGTCTCTATGATTAATATAATTAGCAAGCATAGAAATGACATGTCTACATAATTATGTAAAAAACTTACTCTATATTTAATATGTATAAAGAGAAATAAAAGATAAAGTGTATAAGGAGCAGATTATGTTGACCTAATATTTTCATAATTTAAATTG
>BCLF01000025.1:555494-595953 GCA_001602275.1 Zoysia japonica | reverse complement strand
GGGGGGGGGGGGAGGTGGGGGGAGCTGCGGCCCAGGCTGGTGTCCACTACGCTTCACTAGTATGTGCGTGAAAATTTTACATCAGATAGGTCCGACCTAAATGATAGATTAATCTGGGTATCTAATTTAGTTGTATTAAGAATAGCTATATTTAGATGTCTCATATAGTTAGCTGTTGGATGTACTTTTTTCTTTTTAATACCTAAATTAGTATTTAAATACTTGCTTTAGGCCACTGTTGAAGTTGCTCCAAACCTCTACAATGCTCGCCATTCATAGCGGTTGTACTCAATACTTGTTCGAGAAGTATTAACAAATTAGATTTTTTTAGTAAATCATAAATTAATTGTTAGTGATATGTATGGTAATATATTGTAGATATTTGCATAGGCTGATTATCTCCTCTAATTGAGGCTCCTGTAATCAATCTTAAGCAGCTATATAAGAAAAGCCACCCCGCTAATAAGCGTATGCATTGTTTGCGCCATTCCCTGATTTCCTGCATGGTGTAGTTAGCCTACCAATCCTCTCTCTCAGCTGCCTCCGATGCGTGACTTTCCTTCTGCTGCACGTCCTGCTCCCAACCCCTACCAGCGCCGCCACTGCATGTCCACTACGACAAGCTCTGAAACCAGCGCTGCTGCTGCAACCACAAACAACACCACCGGCGCCCTCGGCAGTGGCGTTCCCCGTGTCTGCCTAAGCCCCTTCTGCACCTTGGTCGTCAAGAATCACATCCCCATCACACTCGAGCTCTGGACTCCAAAGTACTCTCGGTGGTCGTCGTTCTTCCGCGCGCTAGATCTGCGGCAAGTTCGGTCTCCTTCCCCACCTCGATGGCACCACTCCTGCACACCCCAACGATGCTGACTAGCAGACGGCCAACAGCGCTCTATGTAGTTGGCTCCTCGGCTGTGTCGGGGATGATGTCCTCGACCTCGTTGACGAATCTGACAGTGATGCCCACGTCCTCTACACCGCCATCCCACCCGCTTCACTGAGAATAAGGAGTCTTGTGCAATCTTCCTTGGCAATCAGTTTCACACTTCGGTGCAGGGTGATCTATCCATCAGCGACTATTGCCAAAAGATGAAGACTCTTGCTGACTTGTTCCGAGACATCGGTCATGCCGTCTCCAAACCATAGCTCGTCCTCAACCTGCTCCGTAGCCTGAACCCACGTTTTTCTGCCACTGCCGACAACATCGCCAACAAGGTGCCATTTCCCACCTTCGCCAGGACCCGTGCCATGCTTGATCTCAAGGAACAATGCCTCGCCAACGAGGTCAAGGTCACCACCCAAACAGCATTCCTAGCAGCACGTTTGTCCTGTGGTTTTGGGGCTGTCGCTCCATAACTATTGCAGAACCTACACATCATCCTCCCTCCTACGGCCCCTCTCACGCCCCAACAACAACCAGGGCGGTGGCCGCCGCAATCGCAACAACAATAGAGGGCGTGGCGGCGGCAGCGGCACGTCTTGGCGCCCTCCTCAGGACGGTGCTCCTGCTTGGTGCCCCCCTTATGGCGCCTTGGGTTTGCTGCAACCCTTGGGCTCCTCACGGTCCTCTTCAAGGATTTTCCCCTGCTCGCTCCCTCGGACAGGAAGTCCTCGGTGCATCTCCGCAGGCCAACACCATCTTTGCGCCGCCCCAATTCTCTTCTCCCACCCCACCGCAGTGGAACACCCCTAGCCTGGTTGATGCAATGAATGGCCTCGCTGCCCAGAACAATGGTGATTGGGTGATGGACAGCGGTGCCTCCTCCCACATGACTACTACAGAAGGTATACTCCTCTATACCGCCTCCCTCCCCTCTGTACATATGTCACGGTTGGCAATGGCTCTTCCATTCCAGTCGTCTCGCACGATCACACCATTTTACTTATTCATCGAACTTTGCATTGAACAATGCTTTAGCTGTCCTGTCTCTACTCCGTAACCTTCTTCCAGTTCGGCATTTCCCTCGGGATAATTTTTGTTCAATTGATTTGACCCTCTTGGTTTTTCCTTGAAGGACCTCCGAACCCAGCACATGATGCTTCATTGCAATTGCAATGGTGACCTTTACACCTTCTCACCCACAGCTGCTGCACAGGCCGGTCATGCTCTTCTAGCAGTATCAGCTTCTCGTTGGCACAGTCGCCTCGGCCATCCTGGACCGGCTGCCCTCGCCACTCTCAATAAAAAGTTGCTTATTTCCTGTAATAAACAGCACGGTAACTTTGCCATTCTTGTCAAGTTGGCAAACGTGTCCGGCTCCCCTTCTCATCGAGTACTTCGCGCTCTACTGCACCATTTGAGTTAGTTCATTGTGATGTTTGGACCTCACCAGTTGCTAGCACTTCGGGTTTTGTTTAATACCTAGTATTAATTGAAGATTCTCATTTTATTTGGACTGTTCCTCTTGTTCAAAAATCTGAAGTACAGCAGCACATTCTCAATTTTACGTCTTACATCCGCACTCAATTTGGTGCTTCGTTGAAAGACTTGCAAGCAGACAACGGGACTGAATTTGTTAACCAGGCACTCGCTCAATTTTTTGCAACTAACGGCATCTTGCTATTCCTCTCTTGCCCCTATACCTCCTCCAAAATGACAAGGCTGAGGGTGCTATTCGCACCATCAATAGTGCCATGCTCACCATGCTGCTCCACGCACACATGCCACCGCACTTTTGGGCAGAGGCTCTATCCACAACAACGCATGTTTTCAACTGCCGTTCTTGCTTCTCCATTGATAACTCGATTCCCTATGAGCTGCTGTATCAAACGCGCCGGTAGGGCTGAAAACGGGACGGGAAGTTCCGTCCGCTTTCTGTTTCTATATTTTTTGCGCGAACAAAAACGGACGGAACAGGATGAAAAAATGAAAACAAGATAAAAACGATTTGACGTTTTTTCGTCTGTTTTTACGGTTTCGTTTTCATCCCGTTTACAGTGTATTCGGGATTGATTTGTTTGCTCGAGGGTCAGAGGTCTGAGCCGCGCGTCGCACACAGGCTGAAGCGCCGAGACGGGGTGCAATCTGAGGTTCAGAGGCGCGCGTGGCAGAGGTTCAAAGGCCGAGACGGGGTGCAAGCTGCCAACTTACAGCGGTTCCAGGTTAGGCCTAGTAGTTTTTTGGGAGTGAGAAAAGAAAAGTAAGCACATATATTTAATTTTATAAAATTTGTTGTTATATAATTGCATCGAGATTTACTTCTGTGTGTTGCTTTATATCTATTGTAAAATTTATTGAATTGTGTTGCACGTATATATTATTATCTATTTTGAATATTTATTTTGATGATAATATTAATTACATTGGGTTATATTATATTGATGTTTTTAATTAATATCGGTTACCGATCGATTCCGATATATTCCGTTCAAATTGTTTCATTTTCAATGCTCCGGATTTATACTGTTCGTTTCCGTTTCCGTTTCGGTCCGAAAATAAAATATGAAAATAGAAATACTTTAGGTATTTTTTCAACCGATTCCAACCGATTTTTGCCCGTCTTTTGGTGTTTTGCTACGTCAATCTATCCTCCACTGGCAGCAATAAATTCACACCGTGCTCCGCTGCTTGTCTCTTTTTTTGGTATCCCTCGTCTCACAAAGGCTACTGCTGTTTACCACTAAGCAGATCATCATCTCTCGTCGTGTTGTCTTTGATGAAACAGTGTTTCCGTTTGCATCCCAGCCAACTAGATATCAACGCCGGCCGCCCTCGACTTCCTCATCAATGAGGATCCTTTCCCTTTGCCAACTCATTTTGCAGCTCCATCACACAGGGATGTCGCGACCGCTTCACCTTTCCAGGAGTTGAGCAGCTGCCGTGTCTACATACTGGGCTGTCTCCGTCCCTTGCGGACGTCGAGCAGGCGCGGCTCTCTGCTACCAGCGCTGCTGTGCCTTCTCCGTCCCCTCTGGACGTGGAGCAGGCGCGGCTTCCCTCTGCTGCGGCATCTAGCTCCGGATGGGCAGACTTGGCTGCCATAGATGCGCACTCCTGTGACCACGGACAGGGGTCACGCGCCCCTCCTGCAAGCGGCAAGCTGCGACCATTTTGCAGGGGTCGCTCGCCTCCTTGCCACCCCCCTCAGCCCCACCCCACACCTGGTCCCCACCACATGGTGACCCCGCCAACATCGTGCAGCCCAAGTAGATGATGAATCTCAGTCTCTCAGCCGGTGATTATCTCTCCACTGCTCACAAACTACTGCAGTGCCCTAGCTGACTCGAACTGGTGGATGAATACTCGGTGCTCATGGCAAAGGACACTTGGCAGCTCGTACCTCGACCACCCGATGCCAATGTCAGTGGCGGGCAAGTGGATCTACAAGCACAAGTTTCACTCCGACAGGTCCCTTGCTCTGCACAAGGCGCGCTGAGTTGTCCATGGCTTCTCTCAATGACACGGCATCGACTAAGATGAGGCATTTCGTCTGGTTGTCAAACCATCGACTATCCGTGTCGTCCTAAGCATTGCAGCATCAAACTCTTGACCGATCCACCAACTCGACGTCAAGAATGCATTCCTCCACGGTAATCTTAATGATATATTGTCAGCAGCCCCCAGGTTTCATTGACCCCGCTGCCACGGATCACGTCTGCCTTCTTCGAAAGTCCCTCTTCGGCCTCAAGCAAGCACCACGGCCTGGTACCAGCGTTTTGCGACATACATTGGATGCCTCGGCTTCACCTCGTCCCCATTCGACACATCCCTCTTTGTGCACAAAGATGGAAACGATGTCGCCTACCTGCTCCTCTACATCAACGGTATCATCCTCAGTGCCTCGTCGGATGCTCTTCTCCAGCGCCTCAAGCATAGTCTCAGCTCTGAGTTCGCCATGATAAATCTTGGACCCCTCCACTTCTTCCTCGGCATCTTCATCACGTGGACCGGTGAGAGCCTGTTCCTGTCCCATTGACAGTATGCTGTCGAGCTTCTCCAACGTGCTGGAATAGCTGAGTGTCACTCTACAGCGCCACCTGTTGACACTCATGCCAAGCTCTCCGCTGCCAAGGTTCCAACGGTCGCCAACCCCTCCGGGTGTCACAGCCTGGCCGGCACCTTGCATTACCTCACAATAATACGGCCAGACTTGGCTTATGCCATCCAACAAGTCTTCCTCTTCATGCATGATCCACGAGAGCCACACCTTGCCCTTATATTAAGCGCATTCTAAGCTATATCAAGGGCACATTCGACGCTGGGCTTCACATTGGAACTTCTCCCATGACTATTATCATGGATACTCTGATGTAGACCGGGAAGGTTGCCCAGATTCTAGGCGCTCTACTTCTGACTACTGTGTGTACCTTGGCGACAACCTCATCTCCAGGTTGTTAAAATGGCAGACCACTGATAAGCAGATTTTTTTTGTGGAGGGACGCACGGGTGGGGGTCAACTACAGTGCCCCCATCTTGTGCCTTCCACCCAAGTTGACGTAGGAATCTTGTTCTAAAGTACATATTTCAAATTTGCAATTTAAAATGATTCAAAAAATTTATATGAAAATAATTATTGTTTGAGAAATACTTAAAAATGCATGACTTAAACATATTTGAAATTCAGTATTAAAAGAAATAAAAATAATTTACCTTCAATTTCAAATTTTAATTTGAATTCAAACTCAAAAATGTAATTGGATTTGTTTCCAAAAAAAGTAATTGAAACATTCTTGTTCGAAAAATACATAGAAAGATATGAAATTAAATATATTTGAGTTTTCTATCAAAGAAACAAAAAATAATTTAGCTTAAATTTGAAATTTGAATTCAAACTCAAAAATTGAAATTTAAAATATTCTAAAAAATGCATGCGAAGCAATTCTTGTTTGAAAAGTATTTAAAAAGATATGAATTAAATATATTTGAATTTTGATATAAAAAATAAAATTAATTTAGTTTAAATTTGAAATAACTCATTTTCCCCCTATTTAGACTAAGGAACAAGTTAAAGCCTCAAACATGGGAGGAGGGTACAGAATTGGCACTGTACTTAGCTCCCTCACGCACGGTGTCACGGAGAAGATGATTCACCCAGACCACTGTCTCCCGTTCCAGCGCCGAGGCGGAGTATCGCGTTGTCACTCATACTGTCGCCGAGTGTTGTTGACTACGCCAGCTTATGCAAGATCTTTATGTTCCGCTTCATTCCACCACGATGGTTTACTGCAACAACATCAAGGATGTCTGCATATCATCCAATCTAGTACAACACCGCCGCACCAAACATATAGAGATCGACATCCATTTCGTTCGTGAGAATCGTGAGAGGGTCTTGATCTCTTGGACAGGTTTGAGTGCTACATGTCTTATCCTCCCATCAGTTCGCGGACATCGTGACGAAAGAACTGCCTACACAACTCTTCACTAATTTTAAGTCTATTCTTTCCGTCCGTTGTCCTGCTATGACTGCAGGCGGGTGTTAGTGATATTATAAATATTTGTATAGCTTAATTATCTCCTTTAATTGAGGCTTTTGTAATCAATCCTAAGCAGCTATATAAGAAAAGCCACCCCAGTCATTAGCGTGTTCTGTTTGCACCATTCCCTTATTACCTACATTAATTTATATAGTATTGCCTAGTTGAGGCTAAGAAGTCATTGCTCTGACCCTTAGGGCACTCCCAATGGAGTATTTATAGTGGTTTCTATCTTCATTAATTAGGTTGGTAATTTATTATTTTGCTGATGTGGCAATGAAATTAACTAAGAGAGAGTGCAAAATGGAGAAATCGTTTCTCATGCAAGGAACGGAGTCTTTGCTAATATCGAACCTTGAAGAAACGATCTCCACCGCGTTGGGAGGACCCAGCTGGTTTCCATGGCGCAGAAACAGATCCCGTGAGCCACCGGCTTCCTTTCCCCGCCGGCGCGGGAACGCAGCCCGTCATCCGCCTCCTTGTCCCGCGCTTGCCCGCTCCCGACCTCACGCGCGCGCTGCTGACCTCCCGCTCGCATCGGCCCACCTCCCGCTCTCCTTTCTCGAGCGCCGCCGCCTCCTACCGCGCGCAGGCCCGCCTCCCTCTCTTCACATGCACGAGCCGCTGGACTTCCACACGGTCTCCGGCGACGAGCGAGACGACATCCGAGTCGACACGGTGGTGTCCCTGGGGAACTGGTCCGTCACGAGCGTGCTGGGCACCGTGGCGAGCGAGAAGAGCGTGATGACCCAGCCGAGCTTGGCCCGGCAGCAGAGCCGGCGAGACGCGGGATGCGGCGAGGAAGAGGAGCGTGAGCCGTGAGGGCGAGGAGCTTCTACAGCATGTCGGTCCCCGTGCACTGGTCCGTCGTGATCACCGCGCACTAGTCCGGCGTGAGGCTGCGCCACCAGCGGACGGAGCCGTAGACGAGCGTCATGGCAAGCTAAAACTGAGAAGTCTGATTGTGGTTATTTTACTCTTCGGGTAACGCTACTACTTGGATTTCAAGCATATGCAAAAGATCGGCAGGAACTTTGTTCTTCAAGATGTTGGAAAGAAAGTTGCAGTGAAGGTTGCCCCTGAACATGCTACTCCTTGGATTTTTCAGACATTGAGCCTCATTGTCTGGCCCTTGTGATGTGGTCTTGCTTACACTTTGAATTAATTTATGCATATGCCATGGGCAGCTCGATATCAAGCTCTAGTACTCTTGTTCACGTTTGCCTTTTGATATCAAGCTCTAGCACTCTTTTTTCATGTTTGTTTATTGATGTGTATCCTGTAGTTTGGCATGTGACGGAAGAGGGCATGCAAATGTCAAGTAGTTTGGCCATATGAAAACTGCATATACTTTGGCCACAATTGATCACATCTCTCTTAAAGAGTATGCAAGAGATAATTAAATTATTATCTACATAGAAACTACAAGAGAAACTATGCATTGGGAGAGGTTAGGTCTATACAACAATTTATTGTTCTCTCTCTCCTTAAAAAACTGCTATTAGAAACTACCCATTGGACTACTCTACCTCACTGTTGACGAAAAGATGCGAATCAACATACCGAGAGCACTAGGTCGTACGGGTTGCAATAGACCGGATCGGCGAGGTCACCAATCCGGTCGGTTCGGAGAGAGATAGGTATCACAATTTCGTTGTGAAGGGCGGCTAGGTTTACGGACAAACCTACAAAGTGGTAAACAACGCGCTTTCGTGGCAAAAAACGACTAGTTTACAAGTAAACTAGCAAAGGCCATCGAATCTCCAGCCCGAGAGGGACCCCGTTTGGGCGTGAGCGTCGCTGGACGTGCCCTAGGTCGACCGCAGGTACTAGTACGTCATCTATGACTTTGGAGACCGGTAGATAAACAGCATAGGGGGTTTGAAAGAGGATTAGAGTTTGGAGAGGTAAAAAGTAAAGTGACAATTGGTATAATTGATTGGGTTACCTTCTCAATCGGCCTTAGGCTTCTTTATATAGGTGGGATAGTCTTACCCCGTGGAGCCACGCATCTTTTTGATTAGGAAACAAATTAGCTCTGATTTGGTGTAAAAACTACCAAAAACAGACTTTGGGTACCGGACACTCCGGCACTTTGTCGGAGACTCCGATGAGCAAAATCTTGCGTCCAGAGAGGGCTTACCGGACACTTCAGTACCGAATACTCCGGCACTTTACCGGACACTCCAATGCCGACTCGAACGTTTTTTGTTAAGTCCGTAATTTCCTCGTCCGGTTTCTAAATTAGGCGATTTATATATCCGTTTCGATTGTATCGGCGAGGGCTGTGTCATGGAATCTTCAAATCATGGATTTGGCTTCATCTTCATGTCTTTTTAAGCACTTCTTTCTTTTTTTAGTGGAATTTAGCCAAACTCTTCGAAAATATCTTTCATGTCCTGAAAAACATGTTGAAAAACAATTCTTGCAAAACAATCATTATCAGATGTATTCGGTCTACCAAACTGGAGCATTCGATTCGGGAAACCAGAACTTTTGGTCTTCCCAAGATGCAAATTTTGGGTGTCAACACATGCCCCCTGTTTTTTGGCAAAGCTAGCGTGGCAAAAAAATATTCTTGTTACCCAAAAATTGCTCAAGTATGATGATAAACAAGATACCGATTATCTAGAACCAATATAAAAACTAATCAAGTAGCCAAAATAATTTTCTGTCAATTGTGGTAATGCGTTAGATCGTATTAACTAAATATTTTGGCTATTGAATCATTGAAGTTCAATTTATAGTCCAGCATTATACCGGATGGTCCGGTGCGCAAAACACCTGAACTCGAGAGGGCACGACGGATCCTCCGGCGTCATACCGGAGAGTCCGGTAGTCGGACATTTCGGTCATGCACCAGACAGTCCGGTGTGCAAAGCGCCTGAACCTGAGAGGGCTTACCGGATACTCCGGCATTATACCGGATACTCCGGTCCCCGGACAGTCCGGTCCTGCACCTGAACCCGAGAGGGCTTGTCGGATACTCCGGCATCGTGCCGGATAGTCCAGTGGGCAAAATGTCCCAAACCTGAGAGGGCTTGCCGGACACTCCGGCGTTATACCGGACACGGGTGACTGCAGATTCTGCCCAAAGTGATAACCAAATCATTCATTGGCCTTATTTTCTCGCAAGATAACATTCATATTCTTGGCCGAATAGAACTAAGCAATTCACCACATATTTGACAAGCATAACAAATATTTCTATTGTAGCATCTTCTTCTTTACATTTCACTTAGCGGCTTTGCCACCCCCCCCCCCCCGAGTGTCGAAGTTATTAGTAGCTCAACGATGGTCGGTTACAACTCATCGGCTATTGAAGTCTCATGCTCTTCTACCATGTCAAAACTATGTCATTTTGCATTTAAGCATCTCATTAAATTCTTCAATGTTCGGCAATAAAACTTAAAAGGTCATAAAATGCTTATATGCCAAATTTTGAACTTCCTTTGAAATATTGATCTAGAATTACAAAGGCAATGACTAAAAAGACTCAAATACTCTAATTCGGTTTTACTAAGTCTTTAGAACAACGACAGCCGAATTATCTCGACATCGGTAACTCCAAGTATCGGTCATTACAATTAAGTTCTATTGATATTGTAATCGGATACTTGCTATTCCAAATATATAGCAAAAATCATTAGCTGCATAATGTCTAACAATGCCGAATTCATGATATAAGACTTAGTATCTAGGGATTTATCGATGTGAGCACAATGATATATCCTTCACATGACTTATACAACCGAAATAAACTCTAAGAATGAGTACAAGTGCTATACATGTAGTTATTTCGATCTTTGCACCCAAAGCAATTCAAGTAATGGTACGGTCATTTGGAAATAGCGCTTCATAGTATGCATAGTATTTGGGTGCCCAAAGATTAAAGTAAATAAGCCAAAAAGGAAGAGAACAAATAGCATGAGGATGACTCCAATACATACGCATTTGTGACATAGACAATGAATCATGACAAAACAATGACCAATAGTTTGATGATTGGGTACATACCTTAATGACTTCTTAGTCTTCTTATTTTTCATTATCTTCCTTGTGCCCATTACTTGACTATCACTATTGTCATGTTCTTGCAACCTTTCTTTGGGAATCTATGCCATGCCTTTCTTCTTCAACTCTTGCACACTAAGTTTTTGCAAATTTTTTATTTGCCAATTTGAGAAACCGAGTGGACCTCTCGGTTGTGCCTTCGTCTTGGGAATTGGTAACTTTAATTTGCTTTTGGACGCCTTTAACTTCGTTGGTTCAGATTTGGTATCAAGAATATCAACGCTTGGTTGCTTCAACTTTTTGCCACTAATAGCCTAAGTTTTCAAAGCACGAATCGGCTTTTCTTCACTTGAACTCACATCTGAACTTTTGTCCTTACGACCGTCCTTTTTGACACGATAAACTTGTCGAACCACCTTCCTCTTCTCTTGAGCCATTGACCGATTCTTTTTATCGAAACAATCTTTTGAATATAGTTGCCATCCGGTGGTTTGCTTTCTTGTAGTGTCAACGTGTTGATGATATGATTGAGGCTTCATCTTTGGATCATACCACCCCCATGATGCATAAAGATGACAAGCTACCGTATGTGATCCATATGAAGGCGGTACAATCGACGTAAAAGGAAGATATGGATCCTCCGAATAAACTCTCTTTCTTTGCCGATTTGAATCATCATATTTGTATTCTGGAGGCACTCTTGATGGCTTTGGACGATTTATGATCATTTTTTGCATCTATCTTTTCTATATATTTAGCCAAAAGCTCTTTAAAAGTAAGCTTTGGCTTTCTACCCCTGCTTTGGCCATGGAATCTACCTCCGTCAACCTTCTCCAAATTAGTTCCCGGATTTCTGTTCTTTTTGTTGACCTTGCGAGAACCAAAATGAACTTGAGACTCTGATTTTTCCGACTTTGCTGAATTTGGCAGATTTGAGATCAATCGCCCATGTGCAAGCTCGAAAACTTTATGTTGCCCCCCAGTGCACGATAGATCTTTTACAATCTCGGCAAAATCATGACCTTTAATAATATCATCATGAATCTCATCGGCAACTGCACTCTCTCTATCGGAGGGCGTTGATTTGTTTTTACTAAGAGTCAACTCCTTGTTTTTTAGATGAACCGGCCTGTGGCTGATTTGATAAGTTTTTGCTATCGAGACCAATTGAGGCCAATTTATCATTCTTATGTGTTTCCCCAAAAGCCAATCGTCCTCCATCAAAGATCGATTGAACTTTTTGACTAAATATATTGCAATCCTTAGTACTATGCTCAAAAAAATTATGCCACTTGCAATATGCTCGCTTTCCTACATCTTGTGGTGATGAAATAACTTTGTGATATATGAGTCTAATAAAATTATTCTCAAGCAAGTTGTCAAATAGATCATCACACAAAGTCAAATCAAAAGTGTAATTCATCTTCTTTAGCTGATTCTTTTGAGGAGATGGCTTTAAGACTAAACAAACGAATTGTTCAGATTTCTCATCTATCCATTCAGCTACGCATTTACTTGTGTCTCTTTTACTAGATGCTTTAGAATCTTTTACTACACTAGCATCTGTTTTTGCAACATCGGTTAATCTTGACTTTGTTCTTTTAAAACCCGAATGGCCACAAGTAAACCATTTAGATAAATTTTTTGGCAATGATGAGGTTGAAACTTTGAATGTCAAAATATTACTATTATCGGCCTTTCTAATTTTTAGAATGCATTGGCTGATATTATGTGAAGACTCTCTATTGCTAACAAGTAATTTACCCTCCTCAATCGACCTCTTAGAATTATTTACCGTGGCAATACTAACAGATCCATCAATTGAAAATTCATGATCTGATTGGGAATTAGGTAAAGTACTTGTGAAACGTACCTTATCAAATATGTTGGAGAGACGTGGAACGTTGATATAGATTGAACTGTGGTATGGCAACACCTTCATCTTCTTTTCGTCTCTGTCTCCATGCTCTCGTTGATGCTCTCGTTGAGGTCGATAAATAATGGAATAATCACTTGACAAACATATGACCTCTTTAAGAAAATCAAACATAGCTACCTTTTTATATTTGATATCCTCATGCGTAGCTGTGTTTCTTTCCTCGATCTCACTTGTAGCCGATAATTTAGTAACAATTGGCTTGCTATTGGAACGACTTCTAATTCTAGCTATAAAATTTTAAAAAAACCACATCTAATTTCTCCTTGACATTCAAAGATTCATCCGAAGGTGAACTAGGAAATATTGCTGAATTTTATATATTCGGCTATAATTATTGTTTACACCTAAAGCCAAATTGGTCAGCAAAGCGTATGCAAGTGTAGCATGTGGAGGCATGTGAATGTTTGCTGGATTTTCATTAATTCGGCTACAATTTTCAACAACGTAAGGAGCCAAATTATGATCATGAAGTTTCGAGTATAGTGCTGAATTTATTGGTGTAGCTTCCCCTCTAGCAACATGCGAAGTATCATATGGCACTTGAGAACAATTAGATTAAAGATATGAACTAGAATGGCCATATGTGTCATGTATCGGCACATTATATGAAGGTATCATAGATGGTGCAATTGATGCCGAAACATTGAAAGAAGAAACACCATATTGGGTATTTATAAAATTATTGGTATGTGGTATTTCAAAAAACTTAGCCAAACCCATCACGTTGGCCTAACCTTGATAACTACCCATCGGCATATGAGCTTGCCCCATCGCCGATGCGTGAGGATATGTGTATTGAATGTTGTTAGTAAAATTTAAACTTAGAGCAAATGCATCATAAACAATAGGTCTATGTATATATTCAGAATGATGATTCGAATAGTTAAGACCACTATATGTATAATGATTAGTTGGTGCAACATGCTCACTAGGGTATCTAGCAATATCAATATGAGAATTTGCGATACTTGCAAAATGAGCATTAAGTGAAGATATTGCATATTGTACCTCGTGATCATCGTGACGATATAGATAGCCCGCCATGTGTATTATTCTATTCTCTTGTTATTCAAACCGTAACAACAAGGTGACCTTGATTCTTTCTTCTTTATTCTTGGCCTTTGCGAGTAAAATCTGTAACAAGAATAAGAACAACCGCAACTAGATGCAATCGGTCCAAAGAGGCCGGACGCAATGGTGGTGGCGAATCACAAAGATGGATCAATTAGGGAAAAGGCTAAGTTAGAAATATCTGGTTGTTACGATGAAAACAGAATGATCGTCCTCAGCGGAGTCGCCAAAAAAATGTGTTGACGCCGAAAAGATCCGGATCAACGCACCAAGAGCACTAGGTTGTGCGGGTCGCAATGGACCGGATCGGCGAGGTCACCTCTGATCGGTTCGGAGAGAGATAAGTATCACGATTTCGCTGTGAAGGGCGGCTAAGTTTACGGGCAAACCTGCAAAGTGGTAAACAACGCGTTTTCGTAGCGAAGAACGACTAATTTACGAGCAAACTAGCAAAGGCCATCGAATCTCTGACCCGAGAGGACCCCGTCTGGGTGTGAGCATCGTCGGACATGCCCTAGGTCGACCAGCAGGCCCTAGAACATTATCTATGGCCGTGGAGACCGATGAATGAACAGCATAGGGAGTTTGGAAGAGGATTAAAGTTTAGAGAGGTAAAAAGTAAAGGGACAATTGGTAGAATCGATTGGGTTACCTCTCAATCGGTATTAGGCTAGAGATGAGGTGGTCTTACTCTGTGGAGCCACGGATCTCCTTGATTAGGAAACAAATTAGCTCTGATTTGGTGTAAAAACTATCAAAAACAGACTTCAGGTACCGGACACTCTGGCACTTTGTCGGAGACTCCGATGGGCCAAATCTCGCATCCAGAGAGGGCTTACTAGACACTCCGGTACTGTAACAGACACTCCGATACCAGATACTCCGGCACTGTTTTTTGTTAAGTCCGTAATTTCTTCATCCGGCGATTTATATATCCGTTTCGATCGTCTCGACGAAGGCTGCGTCATAGAATCTTCAAATCATGGATTTGGTTTCATCTTCATTTTTAAGCACTTCTTTTCTTTCTTTTCTTTTTTAAGTGAAATTTAGTCAAACTCTTCGAAAATATCTTTCATGTCTTAAAAACATATTGAAAATTTATCCTTACAAAACAATCATTATTAGATGTATTCGATCTATCAAACTAAAACATCGGATTTGAAAAACCAAAACTTTCAGTGTTCCTAAAATACAAATTTTAGGTGGGAACACTCACCCTTCACAATTGCTGATCCACGAACCGGCATGCGCGACATCCTCCTGCCATCAACCACGAGACCCCACGTACGGCGAGCGGCGGCGGGCCAGCACCCCGCGCCAACCGCAGACATGTTGTCGCCCCTCCTCTCGTCGGACGCCCGTCCGATGATTTGTGTGGTCGCCATGCACGCGGCGTCGGCGGACGAGCGGGATCCGGTGTTCACGCTCGTCGCGTGGGGGGCACGAGGGCAAGGGGACACCGAAGACGTCGGCGCGAGCCGCTTTATATCCCGATCATCTCGGCGCGACGCTGAAACAGGAGCCTGAACATGCGCGCGCGCGTGGGCACAGGAACGCGCAGGAGAAGATGGCGAGGACTCGGTCGCGTCACTTATTCCAGCTGCAACCACAGGCCTGATCTCACAGCCACGAGGTTCGATAGCACACTCGATCAGGTGCAAATATGCAACACAAACTCTGGCGGCGGCGAAAAGCCACAAACAGTGGAACACTATCGTCTGCAAACCTCGTGGACGCCCGGCTTCAGCGGGTCTCTGTCCAGGGACACAGGCGTGGCCGCGCTATCAAACTTTCTAGCGAACGCCTGACACGCCACGCTGCCAGGATAGACCCCGTTGATCACGGAAACCGATTATCGAGACGCCTTATCTCCGCGTAATCCCTTCTCTTGTATTTTCCCCTCGGTGAAACTGCGTGATCATAGTGCAGGCGGTTAGGCTGGAAAGTGCCCTGCCATCCATCGTTCGAGCTGACTGACTGCCGCTGCAGTGGCGCGCGTCGTAGCACCACCTTTCGCCGCACGGATCGCCGACTCGCTGGTCGCTCTCGGGCGCCTCCATCGCCGGACAAGGACGGGGGGGAGATGGGTCGGGGTGGAGCGGAGATGGCCGCACAACGTCGGGGCGGGAACAGTGCGGATTTGATACAAGCGTATATAAAGAATCTGGGGGCAGGACGACGACGCGGCAACACCGATCGCAACCAACCAGAGGTTTTGGACGCCATGGGGAGGAGGAAGACGCTCGACAAGGGGAGGAGCGCGGCACGGCAGCAGGTCGGCAAGCTCTACATCATCGCCGCCTGCGTCGTCCTGCTTGTCTGCGGCAGCCGCGGCGACGGCCAACAAAAGCGGACTAGTACGTATATGCTCTTTCTTTACTTCTTTGATTTTTGACCGGTAAATATCTAACGCATTGCCGCTCGATCTTGTGTAACTGGGCGTGCGCTTACGCGTACATGGATGATGCATGAGCAGAGAATTTCCCTGTCGCCGAACATCGGTCAGTGGCTCTCCTCCTGAGCAGAGGTTGTTACCCTGCTTGCCGCCGCCGCGTCCATTCCATGTTGCTGTTTTGCTTCTCAACTTCTACATGCGGCATCCGAGGACCGTAGATTCTCTAGCTCCACCTTGCCGTCGCCCGCCCCGGTACTTCGCCGTGCACAATCGCGTCCTGGGAAACGGAAGTTCGACACGCATAACCACGGCCGCTGGTCGATGAAAAATTGAAGTTACTGGTAGCGGACGAGCTCGGCCTCGGCGAAAGCGGAGGGCGCGAATTGGAACGGGCATGTTTTGATGGGCAGCGAGCACCGCGCCGAACTGGGCAACGACTCACGGAACATCTCGGCGAGCGAGCGCAGTCGCGTTCGTCTTTTGCCCGCCACGCAGCGGCGGCTCGAGCAAAGCGACGAACCAAAGACGAGTACACGACGGATGCCGCCGCCGCTTCCGGACAAAGGGGCTCCACCTTGTTGGGCGGCGCCAGCGCTGACGACTTCCTGGACCGAACGCGAGGCCCGTGAGGCGTGTTTCTCATGGCCTGGAGCTACAGCCACCATTTTGTCCGCCTTCGCTTTCGCTCGCCGCTTCTTATTAAAAAAAAAGGTTAACTTTCGGCCTGCGATGACTTTGATTGCAGCCAAGAAACAGGAACGAAAGAGCAGGAAGAAGGCCCGGTAATTTAGCAAATGCCAGAGGCCCAGAAGCACCTGCCTTCCGAAGTGCGGCCACTTGGACAGCAGTACACAGTTTAGTCGCACGCGCGTGTGCCACAATGAAAAGAGTCCTAAATTGTCCAATGCCTCAGGGCTATGTTCGTTTGAGCTTGTTTGAACGGTAGTTGTGGCTGTCGCTGCAGCTAGCAGTAGCAAAATAACTTGAGCTACATGAGACATGACTTGAGCTAAGTAAACGTAGCCACAGACAGCTAAAAGAAGTGCATCCGAACATATCCTATGCATGTATAGGTCAGTGTGAAGAGCGTGCGCGCGAGCCGGTGAGATGGGATCAAGGGATTCCATTCCTGTGTATATTTGCGTGTGATAAATCAATTACATATGATAGTTTGCAAAAACCTAAGCTTGCCTGTGTTCTTAACCGTTAGTGCATAACACATGTTCGATGGACATAGTCGTACACGTGGCACGAAGATTGCTTCATCGTCTTGAAATTAATTAAAATTGAGGCAACAGGGAGCGGAAACTGTGTTTGTCATCACTTTCGTCCTCACAGAACGCACATAAAGACAAACAGCAACAGAAAAGGAAGAACTGATGGCTGATCAAGACGCAAGAGATGGACGACCCCTGAACGTTGCCTCAGCTCTCACCAGACAGATAGGGGGCACAGCATTTGGAGCCGCTTACTCTATTGAGAATATTATAGGTTCATAAATCTATGACGAAATCCATAAATCATCATACATGTGGCCTCTTTATTACTGTTTCTATAAATGTTATTTAAAATCCGTCATAGATTAAATGATTGTTTGTAGTGAGTATCACTCACCAGTGATCGACGGTGCTGAACTTGTTCAGCATGGACGGATCCCAGTCGCCGAGTCGAAGCGGCGCGCCGCTGGCCCCGGAAGAAGGTTCTCAGGTCGCGGGCTTTTGCGATGCCGCCGGCGGCAAGCTCGGCAGATCGATGGCCAAGGCGTGAGTCCACGTCGCCATCGGCATGCACTGCTCCATGGGATCGGGGCCCCAGCCGCGAGTGGCGTGCGGGCGAGCAACGTCGCCGAGACCGGCAGCGGCCGATGCTAGGGCCGCTCGTTACGATCGCGGCTCTCCACACATGCACACCGGCCGATTCGACGACTGGTCAGTGACCGGCGGCAGCGAGCGTCTCTTTTGGCGTAAGGTTGATCGAGCAACTGTTCCCTGATAGTTCCCCGGCCGTACCAAAAGATGTTGCCAATGAGCAGGCGCCGCGAAGTCGATCTGCTAAATGATTTCTGTCAGGCGAGCGCTCGAGCAGCGTACGTGTGCTGTCCTGGTTGCCATAATATACGCGGTTTTTTTTTTTCGAACGATCGTCCATCAATGCAAGAGTATTTGGAAACAAAAATGATTACAATTGTGTGGCGCGCTTCAGGATCGACATACCTGAGCCAGGTTTCGGTTCAGTGGAGAGCAGAGTGGACACACACTGCCCTCACTGTATCGCATTCATATGCGTACGACAGTTTTCCGAAGAAGACAAAGGCGATATTCCTTTATGATAAGGAGTACTCATGCTCCTAAGTATGTGTTGTTTGAGGGGAAATTTACGCGACGGGCATGCATGCAGAGGACAAGAGCTTGTATGATTGAGGCTTGGTTTGGTATAGATTTTTGAAAACAACTTTTTTAGAAAAATAGCTTTTTAAAAAACAACTTTTTTAAAAAGATTTTCTACAAAAAGCATTTTTCAAACCGTTGGTAAAACGGCTTTTATTGTGATTCTAATGTATAAATGAGTGAAAAATTCAGAAAAGCAATATTTTTAATGATTTTAGCTCCTAATACAAATTAGAGAAGTGCTTCTCAAAGGAGACTTCTAAAATCGTTTGGTAAACTTTTTACAGAATCTAAGAGCAGAAACACTTTAAAAATCCATACAAAAAAGCCTTGAATCGTAGATACAGTGCCAGGGGTGCTGGAACCTGTAGAGACAAGAGATTTATATCCTCGCATTTATTCTTCTATGGCGAACTTTATCATACTTAATCCTATCCGTTCATTGCATAATCAGCTTTTTATGATTTAAGATCATTTCTTTTTTAAATTGATGTGATGAGTGGCTCATGAATCATGCAGCTATTACTTAACATTGATTCTATAATAAGTGGTAAGATTAATTATGACGAAGTTTGCCATTCAAAAGAAAAGGCAGAGAATATAAATCCAGAGACTGGTGAGCTAACTAATTAGATATGGGTCCATAGTTCCATTACTAGGTAGTTCTGACCCCTTTTGGAATAACATCAGTGACCAAGTGCTGATCCTTGGCCGATTGTAATTGATCCCTGTCCCGGACCTTAGCATAGTCCTCGGCGGTCGACTGCCTTTGCTGACGCGCAGCTTGCGAGCGCCTGGCCAAATGATCACTGCCTCGGCATTTCATTGTCAAGACCCCGATCCATATTCGGCATGCTACCCTTCTGACCTTTCAACTGCCGACTAGCGAGGAAACCAAAAACCCTAGCCCCCGTGAGCCCGCGCTCGATGCGTCCTGTCGTAGTCTCTACTGCACGCAGCATCTCTACTGTCCGGAGCCGACCTATCGGCAATATATATCTCAGCAATCCAGGTCCATCGTTGCCTCTATGCAGCTCCCCTAGCTCGCAACACACGGAGTTCATTTTGTGAGGAACAAGACCTGCATACATTGGCCGATCAGTACCCGGCCCAGCTCTCTTCATGCCTTTCTAGCAGCTACCTTGCCAAACCAGAAGGGGTCAGTTAGCTCTAGCTGCGCATCGATCCGGCATGGCGGAGACGACGAAGGAGAGCACGAAGCTGGGGAGGCTGCGGAGCGCGGCGAAGCGGCAGAAGGGGAAGCTCTACATCATCCGGATGTGCGTTGCCATGCTCATCTGCGGCAGGTAGAGCTACCTAGCCAGCTTAGCGCAAAGTGTGTACTCTTATAATATTATTAATATGCACCATGCACTACTATATCATGTATGCTTCCAGTACTCCCGTGAGACGCTTTGGGTTCTCTGCTGAATCTTAATCACCGAAGCAGCTGCAGATGCACAATAGATCCATACAAAGTCTTTTAGATAATGGTGTAGATCAAGATATGTGTAACATGTTGTGAATTTCTTGAGTTCTGATCCGCAGAAAAGACTGCATCTGTATCAATGATTTGTGACATTCAGGTACATACTGGAATGATGTGGGCTTAATATCAATTCCGATGTCCAATATTTATTTATGTTATAATGGTGGTTATTATATCGATTCTGATGTTCGACATTTATTTATGTCATGCATGCTAGTATCTTGCTATCACATAATGCGATTTTGAGTTCGTATCTTTGTTTGAATCAAATGTCTTCCGCGAACAGTTCTTTTTTTTTCTGTATGTTTCAATCGTCTGCTAGCTCAACCCTCCGTTTGCGGTTTGCTTTGCTAATTTCGAGCACTTAGATTCCATTGATCCAATCAAATGGTTGCTGCTGCTCATTCTTAAACTACGCTAGCTGATTTCAAAAAAAAAAAAAAACTATGCTGTAAAATTGCATAGTCTGCCCGTTTTAAATTGCATATATATGTAATTCAATTGATGATACGGTGATCCTGGTAGTGGTTTACAAGGCAGCTGAATATATAGTGTTAAAAAATTTCATTTACTTGAAACTATACACTTCCTTGGAAAAAGATCGATGTACGCTGATGAAAGTACTGGCGAGATGCTCGGCAAATACAGTAGGCCTTTCTGAAATAAGCCACATATAACAAACTGAAATGACCACTAGCGATTACCGTATACCGTAGCTCTACACATGGACTGAACCATGGCACACCAACGCCTCGTATATATGCTGACATGTTCCTCCAGTTGTATAAATGTCCAATGCTTTATAAAAGTCATATCTTAATTTTTGACTTTTCATACAATCATCCGGACTGTACAACTGTTTATTTGTTGAACAGTTTAAAATTATTAAAACAGTAAGCCATAAAACCTGCCTTTTCAAAAAAGCCGCGCTTGCTAGCACTTTGCAGCTTTGGATACCGTAGCAGTTGCGTTGATACTTCCACTGATAGTATCTGTATCTCCACCACGAGGACTTTTCTCCGGTCTTTTTCTGCGCCTAGGGACAGACGCACGTGAGCGGCGAGGGGGGGCGCGTGGACATGGACCCACAGAGCCATGCGCCCGAAAGCACCTTTGTCATCCGTCTGTTCTGTTCGGCTGTTCTTATTAACCATCATTTTCGGCCCAAACAGTGGCGCAGATCGGCCATGGATAACAGCAAAAACTGATGAGCGAAAAGGGCAGAAAAATTTAACATAGCAGCATTACTATTAACCCTTTGTAAACCCGTTCCAAGCCTGAAGCCTCCACCTCGCAGCAAGCCTGTCATTCCAGCGACTGTGTCCACCAGTGCTGAGTGTGAAGAAGGTTTAGAGGATCACAAGACGAATCAAACACAGGTCTCCAGATATTCAAGGATATGCCATTAGACTTGGGACACCTTTATCCAGAAAGAAGATGTCGTAGAGATAACCCGTGTATACCATACCAATCTCTGAATCAGTAGTTGACACGTACGTACATCGTGAATACATAGCACATACCATAGTTATTACAATATTGTTCCGAGTAGAGTCTTACAAGTAAGTCTTAGATTACAAACCAGTAAAGTGAATTATCAACCTCGAACAGTCATTACAAAGTAGAGAAAGACAAGAATCAAAAGACAAACTTGAGCGAAGAACGAGTCCTACTCATCGCCATCGAACTCAGCACCTTCTTCTTCTTCATCTGAACGTCAGCAGCAAGGTTGAGTACGGAAAGTACTCAGCAAGTCCTAACCCCGTACAGAGTTATATCCAGGCATTGAAGGCCAGCTATGGTTTTCTTTTAGCTAAAGCAATATTTTTATGCAGGCATCACTACAGAAAGGTTTTCAAAACAGGAAGATAGTGATTCCTATTCTATCAGTATTTTAGAGGTTGGACCTAGAGAAGTCACCTTTCTCGCTAGTTTTCAAATTTTAACTGAAAGGCCTCTACTATCCCAATCAGACACTTTTCAAAACACGGGCACCTACATCCACTCACACTAACAAGAAGATGATCAAAACTAATCATTGTGAGCCCAAGCTGCAGTGTGTCAATACGGTGACAACAGCCATTTCGAATGGATTATACACTCTGCAGAGATTGTACACTGTACCCATAGGCTATGCTTCTCTTGATCAACAGAGTTGCATAACGCTCACTCTAATGCACATTAAAGTATCCACAGAATCTACCTAAGGGGGTCATCTCTCGAGGTATACCCGATGACGCGATAGCACATTTCTGTAGCCAGAACGTGGTATAAGACAACCACGTCTGCTCTCTAGACCCCATAAAACCAGGTGATTACACAACCAGGGTTATACTTGTGAGCAATACGATCCCATGGCATGGGCTATTGCTATAATCGAAGACTGGACCGTGAGTATCTCACATCTGCTTCTGTGACTTGTGTACCACTCGACTGCTTTAGAGGCTCAATGTGGATAACCAAAGGGGTGAAGTGAGTCCTTCCCATAACAAAGGTTGTGTGGTTGCACGAAATCACTATGTTGAGGTCTGATGAACCGGTCCTTATGTAGCAGGGGCGGCGCTTGTCCACGACAGGTGGACCAGACCGAAGCTTAACACCTAACACATCACCTTTCACCAGGTGCCACGCCCCACGACCAAAAATATTCTCCCATCACCTAGCACCAGTTTGCACTAACACCCACCCACTTTGTTTTACTCACGTCTCCAAACTCTCTTTAACCAATTTTGATAAATGATGAGTGTATGATAAGGTTATGCATGGCATCACTTGATGGTTGCTAAGCGGTCCAATTTCAAGGCAACTTTCCAGTCATTAAAAGCGTTTAATGACAAAAATTTTATGGTTAACAAGGTATGGTCGTCAACCCAGTAACAAGATGGTATTTATAATTAATGAGAGAAAGTAACTGATATTAATATAAATATGTAAATAACAAGTAGGGTAATATCTAAACTTAAAAACATGCAAGCATTTGGGTCCTATAGGTGCATAAGCAAAATTTAGAAGCAAAATGGTTAAGAGATTAGGACTTGCCTTCAAAGGTGTCCTTGAGCTCCTCCTCGTACTCCGAGTCGTCGGCCTCCTCGTCTCCGAGCGCTTTGTCGTCTACACGAGAAAAGGTAAAATAAATCTTCAACGAGAAAAAGATCAATCAAGAAATCAAATAAAATCAAAACAAACAGAGAATCTTTGAGTGTTGGGTGGCTTTAAAAGTAGGTCTTGGGATTACGGTTCTAACAGTGTAAAAATCTTGGTGAACGAAGGTGGTATATGAAAATGGCGATAAAAATAAGGTGTGAGGGCCTTGTAATTATTCTAATATTTGGAGGACTAATGTGAAATTCGTGACAACTAAATCGGCTTTGCTAAGTGGGTTTTTATTGTGTAGGGGTGTATTTGCAAAGTGAGGATAACCTGAGAATTTTGGAGAAATTATTTTGAACGAAAAGGGACTAAAAATATTTGTGTGTGTGCATTTGTGTGGGTGGCCGTAGCATTTTGGCTATGTGGCTGACAGGTGGGCCAGGGGCCAACTGGTCAGTCAGTGTGAGCAGTGAGTGGCTGCCGGGTGGGCTCGGCGTCCTGGTGGCGCGCAGCGCAGTCCACTGGGCCGGTGTGCCCCGGCGCTATGGGCGCGATAGCGCGGCCCAGTAGCAGCCTGGAGGCCCACAGGCTGGGGCTTGAGCGCATTTGACGTGCGCGCGCTCGGCCGGAGCGCGGCGGCGCTGTGCGGGAGCCGTGCCGGACCGGTGGCAAGAGGTCAGTGAGCTTCATGAGGCTCTAAGGAACTCATGTGTGTGGGTGGTGAGGTCGGCGTGCTCTCGCGGACGGGTGTGGTAGTGCTTCGGCGCTGGGCTCCGAGAAAGCCGGAGGGGCCGTGCCGAGTGGTCGTGCGAGTTGGAGGTGGGCTAGGGGTGGTGTAGGCGCGGTCGGTTGGCTAGGACAACGGCCGGCGGCGTGGAATCGAGCGTAGGCGGCGGCGGTCGGAGGTGAGGAAGAAAGAAGCAATTTCTTGAAATTGGCGAAAAGAAGGTGGCAAAGACCTTTGGACAGCAGTAGGAGCACGGTGAGAACGCGAGGGTCCCGGGGTGCCTTTTATAGGTGGAGGAGGCCCCGGACGCGCGCGGCGTGCTTTGGCCGGCTCAGCAGCGGAATAGTGCCGCTCTTTATTGCGGCATGGGCAGAACGGTGCCTGTCGGGCGGCGCAGCCGTGAGGCTAGGGTGGCGTGGCACTGGGCCAAGGGACGCGGCGCTGTGCCGAGCCGTGCGGGGTGCGGTCGGGTCGGTTTCGGCCGGGGTGTGGTGACGGTGGCGAAGCGACCGGGCTGCATTTAGTTCATCGTGTCGGCGGCGGGGGAGAGGGAAGGAGTTAAGGCGGCGGCAGGGGACGTGCCGGACGACGCCCGTGCGGGGCGGCGGCGGCGATGGTGCGGGGTTGAAACCCCGGCCGGGCCGGTCGTGCTGCTGGGCTGTGCTGTGTTGGACCGAAGCGCGGCCTGCACGGGAGAAGGTGGTAGGCCTGACAAGTTGGGCCAGAGAGGGCGCGCGGCCCGTGCGGGAAGAGGAAGAAAATTTTGGGGATTTAAACAAAATTTGAAAGCAAATAAATTCGAACGAATTTCAGTAAATCCGCGAAATCAAATTCAAGCACTTGACAAGATAAGTTTTAAATCCTTGAAATTTTTCTTTTAGTAGTTTATCATTTTAGGTGAGATTTCCTTTTAAATAAATAAATAAATAAATGTGTATAAAAGGAAAATCGTAAGAGGGTTTTATTTTTCTAGTTTTGAATTTTAAGGGTATTACAGAAGAGGTGCTGTGGTGGATAGATGGAATCTGGAGACAGGCGAATATCACAGCAAAATTTGCCATTTACAGTCTTGTATAGACGAAGGATTTCATCATCTGCAACACCCAAGGCTGTTATACTAACTGTACTTTACAGGCTAACCATTCTGGAAGTCAAATGCTGAAACACCAAAATATAATTTAATAATTAAACTACATGCTGGTGACATTAATAGCAATCCTATCTTCTGTACATACCCTTTGAACTAGTTGTTCCCCTGATCTTCCATCAACGACATCAATCGAAGGTTTGAGTACATATCGAAAGAAGAGTTGGAGAAGTCGGCCAGCGCCCGGAACAGCTCAGGTAAGTGCGCCTTCAGGATTGAAAGGGATTTTTCCCTGACTTGCTTTGATAACTTGTTATGTGCTTCAAACTCGTCGTCAAGCTTGCTCTTCAAACTCTCCACTGCAAATTTCTTTTCTGTAACTGCATCCTTATAGCCTCTTTCTTCACCGCTCTCTGGATCCATATCGAATTTTCTGCGTTGTGAATGCTTGTGGTACCAATCCTCAAAAGCTCGGGCCTTTCGCAAGTACTCCCTGTGTGTTTGCTCACAGATCTCCTTCTGTTTCAACTCTTCATCTTGAACACTTAATATTGTGTCCAAGACTGCTCGAAAACTGACAATCGCGGTCTTCGCAAGATCATCAGGCAGCTTAGATAGATGCTCATTCCACGCTTGAAGAAAAGCCTTTATAGGAGGTTGCTGCATCCTTGGTGGTGAAGCTACCTTCTCCTTTAAGCTGCTCTCTATGGGTACAAGACTCAACTTCAACCAACTGTAGAGAGCATTTATGTATTCCTTTTGATGTTTCATAAGATCACTAAAATTTGTGTTCCACTTCTCTACAATTTCTCGTAGCTGACGTGTGTGGCTGTGGTGATATGCACTTGTCTGAATATGGGAATCAGAAATGTCAACTGCCTTCAGATTTAACACAGTTTTCAGCTGGTTTGTGTGATGCATGTGCATGTCCTCCCACATTTTTGCCATCCTGAAATGATAGCATCAAATAAAGATTATTAGGGGGGTGGGGGTTATTTATGATACTAAATAACTTCTTAAAATAAACAAAAGCCAAACGAAAAAAAGCACTATATGATACCAACAAAGATCACAGTGGCTAACCAATGGATAGTAGGAAATGTAAGTTGATGTCGTGGCCCAAGCCCAATATTGTCTTTATTACAAGATTTAAAAAGTCTAGAAAGGAATGATGGATGCAGGGGCATCAAACATTGATGCCACTGAACTACAGAACATTAAGTAATTGTTCAGATGGGTCAATCTATTCAGTGTCCTAAACTCACACCTCAAAAGCTAGTGGTCACCAAATGCACGACAGAGGGAGGAAAACAAATTACCTATCAGCAAGATCTAACAATCTTTGGTAGAGTTGATTATCACGGAGATGCTGAATTTCTGATACAGTTGAATCCATTGATTGCATATCAACAACGTATCTTGTATGCAAGTGGGTCACAGCAGCTTTGGTTTTCTCTAGAACGTCGATAGAAGCATTGTGCTTCTTTTGTCTATTCAACAAAGCAACCTTCCTCTGATACTCAAGCTTCATGATTTCACTAGCCTGCACAAGCAGAATCAACACGGTTTCAATGCTTCAACCTAAACAAAAATCAACCTCAAGAACTATGAATATATCAGAGTTGTCTGTTAACAATTATTTGCATGCCACTTTTGTAACCAAATACAAATGCTTTGCAAAACTTAGTGTTTTGACAATCCAACTTAAAATGCACAACTGCACATGTATATACATTTGTAATCCATGATTTGGCATAAGAAACTATCACAGTGGGCCTTCCTACAAAGCACCAAGAAGAACGAAAACCAGGATATCCTGCCCGCAGCTCGCTCATTAGCTGCTATTTCAATTAAGAAAATAAAATTTCTGCCATCTTAGTAGTTTTCCAGTAAACATTTTTGCAGATGATGTTGCACTAGATCAAACTCCACTATTCTATTTGGATAATAACTGAACTTCAAGGCAAATGGGAAATTTACTTTTCATCTCATGACACATCCTCACTAGTTGAACATGGATTTTAAATTTATAGAATCATTATAAAACTTCATAGCACCAGTCTAGAAAATAAAAATTCATACTGCTAGAGGAAAGAAAACATGAGGAAAGGATGAAATGTACCTTCACTTCATCATAAAGCTTTTTCTCCCACGCTAAGATCTTATCTACTATAGTTGCCAAGGTTTCCCAATCATCATTTTCAAAGTCATCTTTTCCATCATCACCGTTTTGCATGCCTTTAAAGGATCTATTCCATGTTATTATTTTCATAACTCTTGCAGAGTGATCAATTTGCCCTGTAAAAATTTATGTTGACATGATTAAAACAGGATGCAAGTAGGCAGCTATTTTCCACAGAAGTCTTTTTTTTTAATCATTTGACGCACAGTGTAACTATTTAATAATTGGTTGGAGAACTGTTTTCTACACAATCAATGAAAGAGTTAAGTAATATTATGAATTCACTTGGATGCAAGTAAGTAAAAATGAAAGAGTTAAGTAATATCATGAATTCACTTGGATGCAAGTAAGTAAAAATATTAAAGCCATCTAACATTACAGGTAACTGTTTTAGTATATGGGACAATATAAAATAACATGACTAAAAGGCATGCCACAAAATATAAAAAAAATTGAATCTATAATTTGCCAAATCTGTTTGATGATAGATTAACTTCTGTATCTACAGAAATTGCTTTCAGAGTTTTTTGTGACTGTTTACAAGTGTTTTTTTCTATTTGCACAGCAGGCCATGGAGAATGACAAAAAGTTACATCAGCAACAATAATAAGCACATTATGTATGAAGCTTATCTGCTTATGTGATCTCATAGAATCTAACATGGAGCCTTTTGCATATGGGAAACTGATAATGGTGTGACGTCATATTATACATTGAAAAGGAAACACTGTTCACTGACATGCATATTCGGAGGGACAGGTTTAAACTGATGATTCAAAACAAACCAGTAAGACGGTTACCATTCTGGTCTACAATTTTGTATATTTTAAAGCATTGTCAGTTTCACTAGTGAAGGGGAGCCCTGATGAAGCTGTTGCCTTGTGACCATGAGGGTCACAGGTTCGATTCCTAGAAACAACCTCTTGAAGAAATGCAGAAAAGGCTGCGTACAAAAGACCCAAAGTGATCGGACCCTACGCAAACGGGAGCTCTGGTTTCACTGACTATTATAATAAATCCAGACAGTTGCCATTCCAGTCTAAGATACATTTCAATCTTATCAACAAAGAAAATCAGTTGTATCCTATGTTCAGTTGCCTTATTTGAAGCCAATTTAGTAACTTCTTGCTAAAGTCCTTGGTATAGTCTGATTTTGCCAGATGTCTGCATGTTGCCAGATCATGGCATTCAGTAAAAAAAAAAAAAAAACATTGCCAATCTTACACACATGGCGAACATGTCAGAATTGGAATAGCAGATTGAGTAGGCCACACATTACTGAGCTTGCATTTTAGGTCTAGTATGAAGTTACATTACGGAATCCAATTATATAGACGATGTATGAATAATTCACACCAATGATTGCGCTGAAAACCACTTTTACCAACAGCTATCTAGTTACTAAAAGATCCACTTATGCAACCCCCTTTTGGGGCAAATGGGATAGTGGACAGTGGTGTGTGTTGGGGGAGGGGGGGGGGGGGGCTCAGTTGACTTTTAGAGCAACCCCACCACTAATATTTGATGCACTAGTTCTTGACCTCTATCTAGCAAGGAATCTACCACATCGCTATCAGTATCATGCCAAAAGATCAAATTTTTATGCCAAAATCCACGAGAACAAACGCAATGCCTGCCACCTGGCAGCCTAAAACATCCAAAATTGCAAGTATTAAGGCACAATCAAGTCGGTTACCTCGGTTGTCGACAAAATTGGAGTGATAATGCATTCTGTTTGCTTCCAGCACCTTGGACACCTCTCCCGCGCTCTCTGACGCTTTCAAAAACCTCTCGTCGATCTCAGCAAGCACCCGAAGGAGGTCCACGCGTGGCATCTCAGAGGCTACCTTCTCTGCCTTCCCGGAAGCAACCAGCGTTATTGGCAGCGCCGACTCTGTATGCTGATGGTGTTTCGCCTTCATCTTCCCCTTGCCCTTCTTTTTCTTGGAAGAATGCTTCGGGGGTTGTGGCGGCAGTGATGGCGGCGGAGTGACCATCTCCGGGGTCCGTGGCTCCTCCTCAAACTCCTCCGACAGGGGCACCGGAGCTAGTGGAGGAGGTGACGGAGGCGGGTGTAGTGGCGACGGCGGGACGGGCTTCTCCTCTTCTGGCTCAGTGATGATCTCGTCATCGTCAGGCCCTATGGAAGCCATCCCTTCATGCATCGAGAAAAAATAGTCCCAAGTGTCGATTCCTGATTTTGGCTCTGGCGGAGGTGGAGGCGGGGGCTGTGGGGAAGGAGGCTGAGGTGTCACCGGCGTCTCCGGCGGAGGCGGCACCTGCGGGTGGTGACGCAACCGCCGCCGGCGATCGTCTAGTTGTGCATCGTCCTCCTCCTCCTCCACTTCCTCCACCCTCTCGACGTGTTCCTCATCCTCCTCCCTAATAGAGTCGCCGCGGGGCATGGAAGGACCCTTTGCCGCCGCCGAAGGCGGCATCGGCATGCTGATGGAGCGGTGGATCTTCGCCGGCGACGGCGAGAACTCCGGTAGCGGCGGCGGCGGAGGTGGCAGCGAGTCGAGTGGTGGCGGCGGTGGCATTTTCGGTTCCGCCACCACCGGCGAGGTGCCCGCGACTGCCACCTTCGCGGGCGCGCCGCTCCCGCTCGGCGCGGCGGCCCCGGCCCCGGACGCAGCAGCAGCCTCCCCTGGCGGCGGCGGCGGCGGCTGCTGCGGGGGCACGCCCTCCCCCTGCGCGAACTCGGAGAGCGCGGCGCCCGTGTCCCGCAGCGAGAAGGCGTAGGCCGAGTGCGCGGCCGCGAAGGCGTTCCGCGCCGCGACAGCGGACTTAATCCACTGCCGCCGCTCCTTGCACCGCGCCACCGCCTCCTCGTTCTCGATCCGCGACTGCGCGCAGCCCATCTCCTTCCTTCCCCCTCTCTTCTTCTTCTCACCGCATTGCGCGGCCGAAGCGCCGCCGACGGCGGCAACACAATTCCTCCCGCCTACCAACCCAACCAAGCGTGGCAAAGCAGAGCAGACAGAGCAAAGCAGGCGGAGTGGGCGAGCTGGCTGGCGGATCTAAAGAAAGTTGCTGACCTGATGGTGCCCGCCCCGAGAGCCGAGAGTCCGAGACCTGGCAGCGCCGCAGCGAGCGTTCGCTCGGCGGGGCGTGGCGAGGGGCTCGAACTGAAACGGCTACCACCACTCCGCCCAGTTACTGACATAAAGTTCCACCTGACTCCAGGACCCACGTGTCAGTTAGTACAGACAATTGGACGGCGGTCAGTGGAGGTCAGTGCACCCCGCGCGTGCCGCACCTGTGTTTGTCTCTCTCCGTCCGTTCTGAAGGCCGGGCTGCCTATCCGTAAGCGGTAAATAGAGAGAATGTCAGGGGGATCTTTCCAATTTACGAGTACTTGCAGCGTCGCTCCGGCCTTTCTACGCGCCTTTCCATTCGCTTCCCTGCTTTTCCTCGGGACCGGGGCTGGACCGGACGCTGCGGGTCCCACTGTCATTGAGAGAGGTACACGTTGGGCTTCGCTCCGCTTCTGTTGCGCGACAGCCTTTCTCTCCTCCCACTCCCAGGTTAAATTTTCCTTTTTCACCATTGTTTTTTCCTGCTTCGCGTGTGCGCGCGTACATCGTTTGGACTGACCCACGTGACAAGCGGTTAGGTAGGTGAGAGGCGCATGTCTGTTTGACCCACACGTCGGCGTCCGTGGTGCGTGACGTGTAGAGCCTGTGTGGGTGTAGTGGCTGGTTGGTCGGGTTTTGGAAAGAGCGGAGCGCGTCGGCCAACGGCCCCCAACGGTTCGCCGGAGTAGATGGCGCGACGCAACGGCGCGAGCGACGTCGACCCAGCCCAGGAGTTGCGCTTGCGCGAGCGACGTCGACCCGTCGGCCGGTAGGGAGCCCGCTGGAATATGCCGTGTGTCTGCCGATGTTTTCTTTTGTTAAATTATTAAGTGGGCCTGCCGCCAGCGTTTCGTCGGGTTTGACCTAGGCATAGATGTTCAAACGGATCGAACTAATTGAGCTAGCTCAAAACATAAAAAAAAAAATGGTCTGATCTAAGCACGGCATGAGTTGCGGCCGTGCTTAAGCCGAGTGTTCGGGCTCGACCGACGGCACGGACACGGCATTTATTAATTTTAATTTTATTTTATATATACTTAAATGATTTTATATGTTGTCAAATAAAAAATTGTGGTGCAGTGATAAGGTAAATGCTTCACATCTCTTAGGTTTTTGTTTAATTCTCACTTTCTCCACTATATTTTGCACTATTTTACGTTATATTTGATTAATTGAGCTAAAATTATAATTAGATTTGCATGCTTAATGGGTCGGCCCGATATGAATATTAAATTTCGGACCGTGCCGTGGGCCTGCGCCTCAGGGTGGCATGGCTCGTTAGGCACGGCGTGTCGGGCCGACCCGAAACTAAATCAGCCATGTCATTTAATGTCTAGGTCGGGCCGGGCCGCGGTCTGTTTGGACATCTATAGGCATAGGTGACTTCGTAGTACAATGTGCTCCTACTTCCTCCGATGTGCCGGCCGATTGCGGCAAAGCTATAGTCATCCAGGTCCCAGGCTCGCCCCACACGTTGGCGGTAATGGACGAGGGGGCACCAATGTTTGGCGCGGCGCCGGCTTCCATCCAAACGATAGCATTTTGTCCACAGCGAGCGTGGGAAAAGCCAAGATTTGGTGGGCTCGCTTCGGCATAAATCCAATCATACTCATTGTCTTGCCGCTTGTGGTTGAGACTAGAATTTTAGAAACAGTTTGGCTTCAGAAAACTGACGGGTACCGGTAGGAGTGTTAAAAGGATTCAGCGATCTTTTCACAAATTATTTTTGATTTTTACTAAATTTTAGTTCAAAAATAAATAGAATTTCAACTTATCCATATCCGATCCGGTCTTCACATTTTTTAGTTCATTTTTCTTGGGCCCATTTTCACCTCTAGGTACAGGTTTGATTGGCTTTCACGGAAATCGAAATTGCTACAGTGAATCATAAAAATGCGAACAAATTCGAAAATTAAATTTTGGTGCGAAAATCGCTCGATTTTATCGGTTTACTGACCAGTTTTCTTATTCACCTTTTTTGAATTTGAAATAAAATCGGTTTAAACGGTTTTCTGCCGGTTTTCGATTTACCGCTCGATTTGACTTAGTTTTTTAATTTTCAAATTTTGAAATTTTTTTAATTTTTTTTAATCCAAAAACCAGTCACCCGATGAACTGACCGGACCGGTTTCACCTGAAACCAGCCAATTTTGTAATCCCTGGTTGAGACTGAGGCAGAGAGTTGCAGGGCGCGAGATCTCATTGGTAGGAATAAATACAGAGAAATTATGGTAGTATTCCTTATTTGCGAATTGGTTTTGCAATTCAATCAATATACTAAATCTGTTACTAAATGGTTGTTGCTGTTGAATATCATTCTTCTTATTCAAATTTTAGTTCAAAAGTATATAATTATAAGTTGTAATTGAAATAACTTTAATAATAAAGTAAATTATATAAAATATATGACATTTATCATATTTGCCTTTGGTTCCTTTACATTTTCTTGAATTAAACTTCGCTTCTTTAGTTGGATTTTTAGAGTTAGGGCCTATCCAATAATAGGATCTCATGTTTGAAATACTTTAGCCCGGTTTGGAATGGAGGAATGAAAAACGCAGGACTAGAAAAAAACATAGGAATGACAAAAATGTAACCTCATTTGGAATGCGAGATTTTTTTTTTCATTTTCTACGTTTTTACTATAAAATTGAACTGATTTCTGTAAAAATCCTGCGAAATTCTTATAAAATTTCTGTGCTCCAAAGGAGGCTTAAGAATGAAAAAAAGTGTGAAAACCACAAGATTACAAAATAGAGGAATGAAAAAAATTAAGGTGTTTGAAATGCAGGATCAGAAACATAGGAATAAAAATGTTAATAGAACTTAAATAAATTTTTAAAAACTATATTATTATTATTCATAGCACATAAATTAAATTAGTTCATCAGTCAGCCTTCTCTCCCGTTCTAGAATTCCTTCAAGGCAAACGGGCCCTACCCTAGACCCTGGACCATTTTCAGGTCCATTTGGAACCTAAGAATTTCACAGAAATTTTGTAAAAATTTCTTATAAATTAATTTAATTTCACAGTAAAAAACGCAGAAAAAGAAAAAAAAATCTCCTTTCCAAACATGGCCTCCGTCTTATACAGGCCACTGTAAAGTGCCCTAGTAACATAACTGTCAAATTGAACTCATGGGGTATCTAGTTCGATTTCAGAACAGCATTTGTGTGGTTGGTTTGCAAACTCAGTCCTTAATGGCTCAATTCAGCATCTTTTAATATTTTTGTATTCTTTAGATGATTCAAGCAAAACGAGCTAGTGTAGTGTGATAATGCAATTACCGGTCATGTAATGAACAACCTGTTTCAGTATTCTACTACTCCTTGTAGCTCAAAATTAATCTTCTTCAATTTGTTTCTACTCAAACATTTACATGATTACCAAAACTCCAAAAAAACACTTTTCTCATAAAAGAATTGGGCTTCAGGTTGGCAAACGACTAAATTCTCCTTCGTTAGTACCAGAACTGGAATTAAGTTTGCTTCCCGTTGGTGTGTTCATGCGAGACTGCCGCTTCGTCACAACAAGGGGGTTCTTCTCTTCCTCATCGATGGCGACAAGCTCGTATATGTCATTTTTCTTGAAGACTGGGTGCACATATGCGCCCTTCAGGTACTCCCTCAAATTGAATGTTGGGTCATGTGCTCGTTCCAATGTGTCCTTTACCATGGCATCCTGTGAAAAAGACAGAAGTATATGCTGTTTTATGTCCCAGAATAGAACCCAGGAAGTACTTTGGTAATGTTTTAGCTTGATATTGCCTTATTGTCGAGTATATTTCTTGTGCTATGGGTTTGAGAACTGATGTAGTGAGGATGGTTTTCACCCATTCCCTAAAAAGTTATGTTGTGATGAGTCATTCCTACCTGCAAGGGGAACTTCACAAATGCAGGTTCAAACCGTTTCTTGCAAACATAGTGAAACCATATTGAGAGGACAGGGAGTGGGAGAAGGGCAACAGTAGACTTCTCTGCTTGCTGTGTGCTCAACAGTCCCAGTAGCAGAATTTGTGATACCATTAATGCTATGAGTAGACGCCTCTGCACATCTGGCCAGAATTGTGCACCACTTTCATACTGCTGATTATAGACATTGATTATCTTCCAACAACAAAAGAAGAAAAAGATATTAGATGCCCGATTATTAAACCGCTTTAATTCACTTCATTACTAGAGTAAGAACAAGTGAACAACTGTGCGTAGAAGCTTTTGGCACCAATCTAGAGTTGATGTTTAGAAACACATTGATGATGTAATAGGGCTATCTACTATCTTATTGAGAAGCATTATTTAAACTCGGAAAGAGGCTAGTACCTGATGTCTGAAAACAAGATAGGCGAGACTGAAGAACACTATAATGAAGGGTAGAAGAATTGGGGTGACTGCTGCATATACAAGACCCAGTAGAAAGTATAGTTGTAATCGTGGTTCATAGTTGTAAAAATCTAGGCTTCCAGGGTCCATGGCTTGTTCACGATCGTGCTCAGTTCTGACCAGGAAAGTGTTTTTTATGTGGAACATGACCAATGGCTTCAACCGAAGAACTTCAGCAGCTACACCAGCCCAGCCATCAACCATGATATACGACATGAAAAATGATGCCTTCATAGGAATGGATTCACCCACAATCTCTGGAATTCTTGAGACGAGAGAAAAAAGGGAAAATAACACAGCATAAGGCACTGACTGTTTTCAGGAAGATAGTAAAGATTGGCCACATTTTTATAACGGAAATAGAATAATGCAAAGTGCTACTGATTCTTCAACATACTTGTTAGCAGATTGATGAATGAAATTATCGAGCTGTTGAAATGCTGTCCCAGTTATTACACTCCCCAAGAATACATTCACGAAGAGGAAAAGGTAGTATTTAGATGCTGTCTTCCTGTTCAATCCAGAGAGTGAAATGTGGCCTTCAATCTTGCTCATTGTCATGAGAATTGTTGGGAGAAGTATAAGGAAGATTTTCAATACGATTCCTGGCAAGAAACCTTGGATCACTGACTTTAGAGAATCTCTGCAGGATATTGCATCATAAATTTCAGATTCATAAAGACAACTTTCTTGTCTTCTACAACATCAATGCTTGGAAAAAATAGACTGTGTTGTCATAAATATGTGGTTACCCTAACTCTACTTTACCCTTTCTCATCAATAACTTTATGAGAAAAGGTTGCGGATTTGCTTTCAGGAAAACAGAAGCCACCCAACAAATGGAAGACAAAAGTTAGGATGAAGCTCCTCTGAAAAGCCAATCGTGCTACTTATGAAGATGCAAAAGTGCCCCCATGAAGGCCTTAATTGATAATTGCAGAAAGAAAACATGTCTTATGAAATATAACTTCAGTACATAAAAAGGCCACCATAAAATGGTGTCAATTTTGCTATTGGAATTTCATATAGTGACCCTTTAAACAGAAGTTAGATATTTATGCATACTTTTCTAAATAAGTCTCGACCAGTAACAAGTCGCTGGAAGTCTCATTTCAACATACAATTGTTTAAATAGTAACATACAATTGTTTAAATGGCACCAGGAAAGCATACTTATGAAATAACCATCTCACGCTTTTTGTAAACCCTAACTGTAATCAACGAAAAATGAGCACTTACCTTTCTATTATAGGTTTCAAGAAAGGAAGCCGTCTCTCAATATCATCTAGATTTGCCAAGGATTGGACAATAGCAATCGGTACCATGAAAAAGAAGGTCAGGAAGAAGAGGAGAACAGCCATAAGAAGCCTCCTTATTGAGAGCCCAACGAAAGGTATTGCAAGGTTAGCCCAGTAAACATCACGAGGTTCTGGAGCCCACTCGGTTAACCATACTGTTGGATTACTTGTTTGTTGTGTTTGAGCACAAACAGCAGCCCCCCACCGTGTTTTGAAAGATACAAATGCTGCTGGCATGATAGTATTAGGATCAGTAATCACTTTTTGTCTCTCCTCATCTTCCTGCAACACAAGTGAATTTTGAATGCATCAATCAAAGGAAAGACATTTCTTAGAAGTGTGGCATGATCAAGATGATGAAATGTGATCATTCAATTCAATGAAACATTACCTGTTTACATATCTCTTCAATTGCTTTTTCGTAGTATTCTATAGCATCTACTCTTTGCCCCCAAAGACCCCAAAGTCCTGTCTATAAGAAATGTAGTGAAGTCATTTTAAGTGGAAATGGCATCTTAGATGAGTTTTAAATGCTCAAGATCAAATTTGCAATGGAGAATCTGTACCTTCATAGTTGGCCTTTTTTCAGGGTGTTTAGCATGCCGGTTCTCATAGTAGATTAACCAGTTTTGCAAGCCTTGTTTCTTTTCAACCAAACCGGAGAGGTGGTTTGCGTTGTATACAATCTGTTGGTTAAATATCTAACCAATTAGTCCCAATGAGAAGAAATATTTTTTCTTTTGCTTTGACGTGAATTCTTATTTCAAAAAAGAAGGATAATAAAAATATACTGGCTTTTTCAGTTGAAAAGTGCAGTAAAATAATAAAGAAAAGAAATAAGGCCTTTTTTGGAACGCGGTTTTTTTTCCCTGAATCCCGCATTTTCCCTGTAAAATTGAACTGATCTATGTGAAATTCTTATGTGATTCCTGTGAAGTTCTTGCATTCTACAGGAGGCCTAAACAGATGATTATTATTTGACTTTTTCTTACTACCTAGTGATAAATTTATAGAGTCTAAAAGATAGGACAATCAGAACCTGATGAGTGAGGTAATGATCACGGTGGTTCACAGCAAAGAAGTGCTCAACATGCTCACTGACCGATTCATCTGGATCTGGTGGTACATTTCGCACAAGGACCTAAATACAAAAATAGTAAAAGAATTAGTATCAGGGCTTAAGAATTATGCCCCTCAACAAGCCTCCTGTACTAAAATACAGAAAAATGTGGAACAAAATGCAAACACAACAAATAAATTGAGTGAAAAAGTTTAACTCATCAAGTGAGGTTAACATGAAAAGAGCATTTACCGTGTACTGATCAGGTCGACGATTTTGATTAGCCAGAAAGCGCAATCTCATAGTTGTCACTACCTGATACTCATGATATAACACATAGAATGTCCAGAATGTGAAGATGTAGGACATTGATATGTGTGCCCAAAACCTTAAAAAATCAATAGCTCCTTAAATAAGTATGAGCCAATATAGCATAACGAAATATAGAAGGATACATATAAGAGTATAAATATATCATCAGCATAAATGTGCAGGATTACGTCAAAAAACATAAATGTTCAGGTTATTGAAATTGTGATATCAGAGATGAACTGTGCTTCCTTTTACTCCCAATCTATGCTGCTAGCGTAAGGTATCCTGGAAATATTTCTCTATAATTTCAATGGGTCTCTGAGAAATATTTCCAGTTCAATAGGGTTGTAAGTTGGCATTGGTCAATGGGTTTCCTACATATTTCCGATTCTTCTGTTGCAGGATCCTTATGAATGATTTGACATAATTAATAAGAGAATGCCACTGGAGTGACCACAAAAAATTTAAGAACTGTTTGAAGGTAATAATCCTTCTGCATTCATCTGTTCAGATCAGTATCCTGCACCAGTTTTAACAACTTCGAAATTGTTCTATTTAGATAAGTAGTCAATCAGGAACCTGCGCCAGATTCCTCAAAAAAAAAAAATGCCAGTTTAAGTATTGGTTTAATATAGGGGAATGATATGAACATGTTTGTGCGATTCCAAATATCTGATCGATAAATATGTAATAATATAAGAACACTTAGGGCACTCAAAGCCTTCTTGTGAGGACTCTATTGTAACCTACAACCATACAGCGGAAAGGAATATATCATGTCTGAAAATAAGGAATAGCACCGATTGAATGGACTGCAATACAGAACAAACAACTATCCAACTAAACAGGGGGGCATGATTCATACTTGTGCTGAAAGAGATACTCCTACTAAGCAAGACGTAGCTTCAGTACGTTAAGGTAGAATTATCTAAATTATTTATACCTTTTTGAACCTTTTCCAAGATTGGATATCGAAAGCTTGTCAATTTCATCATAACTTAGTCCCTTTTCAGTTTCCAATGTTCCACTAGTCCAATTGACAGGAACTAAAACAGCAAAAGCTAGGACAGTGATTGGCACAAATATTTTTAATCTGAAAAACAAGAAAATAATGCGCCATCAGGAAACTCTTCTGTAAATATATGTTAAAAAAGAAAGGAGTCAAATGAACATATACTCACCCAAGAAGATAGATGCGGACATATACCGCAGAGTCGAGCCCTGCATGCTCGATCAACTCAGGTTCAGGCATTTTCAGCGCTGCAGGCATCCAGTTCAGAAACCGGATGTATGTGGACATATCAGCATTGACGAACTTGGAGAAAACAGTTCCCAGGTGCCTTGGGCTGCTTCTTGCCTCTTTGAGGTACCATTTTGGAAAGTAAACTCTATCGTTAATAGGTTGTATCCTCAGAACCGCAAATGCCAGAAGGAAACCCAGTGCAGAGAGTATGTTGATTCCCGCGGAAACACCAATGTCAGATAACGAACCCATATTGATCGCTTTGATGGTATTTTACGCCTGAAGAAGTATCACAGTGGGAACTAGTGGTTGGAGAAAACAAATCTGCACATAAATGAAACAAGTGGTGAAGAGATTTTGTCAGTTGGAATTGAGAACAAAAGACGTGGCCCCTTGTTGGTCAACTCGAACGGAATTACGATGCACATACACAAGGTCACGCCAACTACGATCCCAAAAAAAAGGTCACGCCCAAACAGAGATGAACTGTAAATTGCCAAAGAAAATCCTCGCCTGTTCTTCATGGAATACTTGAGATCAATCACATGCTTATTATACTAGAATCCTCTCGTTCCTTAGCCGTCTCTAAAACCCAGCTAGTTTTCTACGTGTTTAAAAGTCAGGACACAGTTTTATTTGTCAAAACATAGACCAGAACATTCTCATGTTCCAAATTATACTCAGTCGCAAAAAAAAAAGTTCCAAAATATACAGGACCTAACACGACGTTCTATAATTTCATACGATTCCGTTTGACAGAGTAACTAGTTCCAGCGATGCAATTACATTGTTCATTTAAGTAGCTAGGCCAGAAATCACAATTCAGAATAAAACACGATCTGGAACACGAACGTGCACAATTCCATACTATCGTTCCGGCGAACGCGTTACACCTAGCGCTACGTTGAAATCACACGGACGGACGAGGCGCCTGCGCCACAGGAACGAGAACACCCGACGCACGAGGAGCAGCGAAACGCGATTACCTCGAAGGCGAGGCGACGAGACCGAGGCACCGCGGGCGCCCGGGGCCTTTGCCGCCCTGTGCGTTCGTTTCCGGCAAGAGTTCGACGGGAACGAGGAGCGCGCGGGGCCGGTTGCCGCGATCGTGGATCGGGGGAGATCGGCGGGCGGTCCGATGGAGCCACCTATTTCTTTGCGCTCGATCGGGGAAGGCGCAGGGCGACGGAAGCTGTCGTCGTCCCTCCTCCCGCCGCCGCCGGCTGGCTCCGCGGGTTGTTTGTCCGTGCGCGCGCGGCGACCGGGGCTTAACGGAAATAACGATGTGGGCTGGCGACGCGGTGGCTCCGATTCCCAGCTGCCGGCGCCCGGCTGGGCTGGCGCTGCCAAATGTGGCGCGGTGGAGGCGTCGTTTCCGTTGCGCGCGGGCGTGCCAGGCACGTCGAAAATGGCCGCGTGGACCGTGGTTGGCAACTTGGCGTGGCATCAAAGACGTATGCGTACGGTTCCATTTCCATCAGTTGGGCCGCCGAGAGCGGGAGCGCGCGAACGATCTGATACTGGACTAATCTTCCTTTTATAGAGGCCTATTATCTGTGACTACTTTGGCCCACGTGATGATCAGAAATGCAGGCATTAAGCTGAATTTCAGAAATTGCTCACTAGGACGGCTCCAATGGAAAATTATTAAAAAATTTCTAATTATGTTAAATTATTAGTTGTGTTTTAAATACACTAATGATAAAATAAATTGTAATAAAATATTCTTACATTATATTTATTATACTTTTTAAATGAGATAAATAATTAGTGTTAAAAATTAACGGCGTCGCTATTCTAAAACCGAAGAAAATACAATACAAAATCTATAGTCCCAACCAACTTTTTCTGAAAAGAAGAATCCTAGAATTCATGCACCCATCCGTGTAATGCTGCCCGCTCATGGCATAGTCACATGCCCTGTTCGCAGAGGATGACATCATTGGCACACACGAGTCACGCGGCGCCACTGAGAAAACGCGTACATCGAACGTAGTAGCGCACACAGGATGACGAGTGTACAGAACATGAGCGGATTTACTAAAAACGTCTCACGTGAGGTCTTACATGTGAGCCATCAAATCCAACAGATGAACGGTTAGGATTTTTTTCCCCAAAGAGGAGGATCCATTTGTGATCAGGGTGGTAACTTTTTTTTCTCAGTACGGGATCGCTTCAGCCCGGATCCAGAGCGCGCGCTGTGCGTCGCGAAGCGCACCCCACCGCCCCCGCCTTCCGCCTCACTCGCTACCAATTTTCATTCGCCGTCATCAAACCCCCAACCACTCCCC
>BCLF01000025.1:521346-555479 GCA_001602275.1 Zoysia japonica | reverse complement strand
CCCCCCCCCCCCCCCCCCCCCCCCCCCTTCGGAACCCCTCCATCAGTCACTTCCCTCGCAAGGAACCGACGCATGCTTCTCGACGCAATTCTCCGCTCACTGATCTCGCCGCAGCCCCACCACTGCCGCATGGCATCCTTCTCCCTCCCCGTGCCGACAGCCCCGCCGGCCGTCCGCGGCGATCCCCTCGCCCCACGGGCAGCAGCGCGTTCCTGCCATTACCGCTTCCGGACCGACGACGACGGCGTGGTGGACGTGGCCGTCGCAGGAAGGACGTCTACAGGTACGGCGGGGAGTACGCTGTCGCCGTCGAGGTCACGCCCCGCGCGGGTGGCGGCAGGCTGGTGCTCCGCGGAACAAAGTCCTCTAGCGAGGCAGTCCCGCTGGTCCCCGCCGCGTCGGGGGGCGCGCTCACCGCCGAGCTGTCGTTCCCCGTGGACGCCGTGCGCGCGCCATTCCACGTCGCCTTCCTGCTGGCTGACGCGGCGACGAGGGCAGAGGTACGGATGCACTGCGGGACGAGCTTCCGCGTGCCGGTCGGCGTCGGGCGGGGTCGCCCCGCGCCTCTCGGCCTGTCTCTGTCCGAGGACGGGACCGCCAACTTCGCGGTGTTCAGCAGGAGCGCCAAGGCCGTCGTGCTCTGCCTGTACGGTGGCAGTGGTGGCGACGAGCCCGCGCTGGAGATCGAGCTCGACCCTTACATCCACCGGACGGGCGATGTCTTGCACGTCTGTCTGGAAAGCGTGGAAGGTTGCGTCGGCTACGGCTTCCACTGCGGGTTGTTCGGCTCTCACAGCCCAATGCTCGACCCGTACGCCAAAGTGATTGGGGACTTCGTCCCGGGCACATATGCTTACGAAGAGGGGGTCACTGTGCCGTCCATGAGTAAGTGCCTCGCGTCCTTGGAGATTGCGCCCACATACAACTGGGGAAGGGACAAGCACCCTCGGTTGCCATTGGAGAAGCTAGTGGTGTACCGGGCAAATGTGGCTTTGTTCACCGAGGATAAGTCGAGTGGATTGCCAGACAACATCGCCGGTACTTTCTCCGGTCTGGCTGCGAAGGTAGGGCACTTGAAGCGTCTTGGTGTCAATGCTGTTTTGCTGGAGCCTGTTTTCCCGTTCCATCAGGAGAAGGGGCCCTATTTCCCTTACCATTTCTTTTCACCGATGAGCACATATACCAGTGATCGTTGCAGTATTCCAGCTATCAAGTCCATGAAGGGTCAAGACAATGCACAGGAATGGAATAGAGGTCCTTTTGGAGATTGTTTTTACGCATACTGCTGAGGAGAAGAGTGCGAGATGATATCAATCCGTGGCATTGATAGTTCCTCATATTACATTGCCGATGGGGTTGTTGGATGCAAGGCAAGTGTATTGAATTGCAATCATCCGGTGACTCAGAAGCTGATCTTTGACAGCCTCCGCCATTGGGTGCTTGACTTCCATGTTGATGGGTTCTGCTTCATCAATGCCCCATTCCTTGTCAAAGGTCCTGGTGGTGAGGGATTATCCCGGCCTCCCCTTGTTGAAGCCATAGCATTTGATCCGGTCCTTGCAAAGACAAAGATCATAGCAGATCCTTGGTCTCCACTTGACATATCTAATGTGCAATTTCCATTCCCTCACTGGAAAAAATGGTACACGTTTGTGTGGCAGCGGGGACTTGTTTTTATCCAGGGGCCCAGCATTTTGTTTCAATTATGTATCCAGGAACTCTGGACTTACTCTTGTTGATCTAGTGAGCTTCAGCACAGATGATCTTGCCTCTGAGTTCAGCTGGAACTGTGGCGAAGAAGGACCATCAGAGAACAATGCAGTCCTTCAAACAAGGCTAAGGCAGATAAGGAATTTTTTGTTTATTCTTTTTGTTTCTCTTGGTATTCCTGTTCTGAATATGGGTGATGAATGCGGAGACTCTGCTGCTGGGTCAACATCGTACAAGGATAGATGGCCTCTGAACTGGAAAGCGCTGAAGACCACTTTTGTTAATGAAGTGACCGGGTTTATTTTATTTCTAACCGAGCTCAGAAGTCGACGAGGTGACATCTTTCAGAGAAGAGAATTCCTAAAACTGGAAAATATACATTGGTATGGGAGCGATCTATCTGAGCCGCTATGGGAGGATACTTCTAGCAGCTTCCTTTGCATGCACATAATTGCAGAGATTGATGAAAATGTGCCAGATTCAGTCACAGGTGATTTGTATATCTGTTTCAACTCAAACGAGGAATCCCTGAGTGCTACTTTACCAGCTCTTGCAGAAGGATCTATGTGGTTACGCTTGGTTGATACATCACTGGCGTTCCCAGGATTCTTTTCAAACGAGTCTGATTCTAAAATACACCAAGCACCAGGATTATCTCCTTACCAGGTGAAAGCGCATAGCTGTGTTTTATTTGAATCAAAGAGGATTACTAACTAGTCTCTGATATCAAACAGAGTTACTGTCTAGTCTTGGGTGTCAACATGAAGGTCATTTGGTTCCAATGTCGGAGTTCGCCGGAGAACAGAGTGAGGTTGTTCGTCAACGGCGAGCTCAGGAGAACACACGCGAACTCAGTGGAACACCCAGAGGATTAGTGCAGCCGATTTTTATTGCGTCGTTTATTACTCGTTAAATAGAGAAAGCTAACGGCCTTTTCTACGGCCGTTAGAAGGCGCGACATGCCCGCGATCCGGACATGCCGCCCTGGCGCCATGACGCGCTCTCGGCGGGATCATGGTGCACGACGCGGACTGCGCGACGCGAACTGCGCGCGCGACTCAGACTCAGCCTCCACACGAACTCTGCGTGCGTCAGGCGAAATACTCGGACGTTACAACTGAATACAGAACAACTTAAGCATCTCCTGAACCTTGTGCTTCTAGACCAAGTCTACGACTCCAATCTTCTCTCGCATCTCCTGAAACTTGATGCGCGCCAGGGGCTGTCAATATGTCTGCTAACTGCTCTTCAGTCCTAACAAACTCAATCCCAATCCTTCCTTCTACTGCACATTCACGAACAAAGTGATAACGAGTTCGGATGTGCTTACTGCGACTGTGATGAACTGGATTCTTAACTAGATCAATTGCAGCCTTGTTGTCGATCCTCAACACAGGTGCCTTGATTGAAGTGCCAATGATCTCAGTCAGTAGCCTAGCTAGCCACACTGCTTGACAAGTGCCCATCGAGGATGCCATATATTCTGCCTCACAGGACGACAACGTCACAGACTTCTGTTTCTGTGATTGCTATGTAATTGGGCTCCCTCCTAAGAAGAACAGTACTCCTGAGGTGCTTCGACTGTCATCAACATCATCTTCAAGATCACTGTCAGTATACCCAACAAGCTGCAGTCCATCAGCCTTGCCCTTCCTGAAAATTACCCCAAAACTCTTTGTTCCTGCAATGTATCGCAGAATATGTTTAACTGCGGCCTGGTGATCTTCCCGAGGTTCTGCCATGAATCTGCTCACAAAGCTCACGAAATAAGCCAAATCTGGTCGGGTATGGATCAGATACCTCAGGGCGCCTATGATACTGCGATAGTCTGATGCTTCAACAAGCTTCTTCGAACTTGACTTGGACAATTTCAGTCTGGCTTCCATGGGTGCAGCGCACGGGTTGCAATCAGTCACCTCTGCCCTTTCTAGTAGTCGCTGTGCATAAGCAGTTTGGCGAATTGAGATTCCATCATCATTCTGACTAACCTCAATTCCCAGATAATATGTAAGCAGTCCAAGATCACTCATACGAAATTTCTGGTGCATCTCTTCCTTGAACTTGAGGATGTCACTGTCCAAGGCGCCTGCAATGAGCAAATCGTCCACATACACGCCTATCACCAGTGGCTTGTTTGATGTGCGCCTGGTGTATACAGCATGCTCGTGGTCACTGCGAGTGAAACCTAGTTCACAGAGTGAGATGTGCAGTTTTGCATACCAGGCCTGTGGCGCTTGCCGAAGACTGTACAACGCCTTCTTCAGTTTCAGCACCTGCTGCTCCTCGCCGATGACAAATCCTGGTGGTTGGCGAACATAGACTTCTTCACTTAATTCTCCATTCAGGAAGGCGGATTTCACATCCATACGATGAACTCGCCATCCTTCATGTGCAGCCACAGCAAGAATCAATCTCACTGATTCCATTCTTGCTACGAGTGCAAACACCTCTTCGAAGTCTACTCCCTGCCTTTGCACAAATCCCCTTTGCCACTAGTCGAGCTTTGTGTTTCACAACTCGACCATGCTCATCCTTCTTCGCCTTGTACACCCACTTCAGTCTAATGGCCTTCTGTCCAGGTGGCAACTCGACCGCTTTCTAGGTGTGATTTTCTTCAATTGACTTCAGTTCTTCTTGCATTGCTGAATACCAACTGGGGTCCTGTTCTGCATCAGCGATAGAGGCCGGCTCCTCTGCACTTACCACTAACAGCTCCTCACTCAACTCCCTTTGAGCTCTTCCTGGGACAGCAACAGGTCCAAGGACATCATCTACCTTTCTGAACCTGAGTATGGCATCATCATGGTCTGCATCAAGGTCTGGTTCAGCACTTGGTGGTGATACAAGCTCAACTGCAACAGGGGACAGCTGCCTTGGTGCTGGTGATGGTGTTGCTGCAGGAGATGGTGGTACATGCACATTTTGCTCACTCAAATCATCTGGGACACTCTTAGACTGAGTGAAGTATTCTATGACAAAAGGCTCTGCATCAGAATCTTCTTGAGTACCAGTCTGCTCCTCCCAATCCCACTGAGCCAGCTCATCAAACACTACATCTCGTGTAACATGAACCTTCTGTGTCTTTGGGTCATGCACGGTATGCTTTGGAACGTAGCCTACAAAAATCATCTTTGTACCTCGATCTTCTAGCTTCTTGAGGTTGGGTACTGTATTTTTCACATACACAATACATCCAAAAGTTCGAAAATGATGGACAACAGGTTTCTTACCGGACCAGGCCTCAAAAGGAGTCATGTTGGAGACACTCTTCGTTGGTGACCTATTCAGCAAATAGACAGCCGTGGACACTGCTTCACCCCAGAAATACCCCGGCAACCCTTTGGCTTTCATCATGCTTCTAGCTGCAGCCACGACTGACTGATTTCTCCGCTCGGCAACTCCATTCTGCTGAGGGGAGTAGGGCGCTGTCAAGTGCCGCTGCATTCCAGATTCTGCACAGTGCTTGGCAAAAGAGAATGAATTGAATTCTCCTCCCCGATCAGTCCGCAAACACCTCATCTTCCTCCCTGAGGTAAGCCTCTGCCTGAACAATCTGAACTGCCTCCAGTGCACTACTCTTTGCAGAAATCAATTGAATCCACATATATCTACTCATATCAGCTGCAAGCAGCAGAAAATATTTCTTACCACCTGGAGTAGCTGGCGTAATTGGCCCACAGAGGTCACCATGTACAAGCTCCAAGCAATCTTGAGCCCTGTACACTGCTTGTTCTGGAAAAGGAGTCCTCCTTTGCTTCCCAGCCATACACCCATCACAGAGTTGGTTCACCTGCTCAATTTCCGGCAAGCCTCTCACCCATTCTTCTCTGGACAGTTTCTTCAGCGCTGGGAAATTCAAGTGTCCCATTCGGGCGTGCCAGCGCCAGGCTTCATTCTCCCCCTGCACCGATAGGCACACAGGTTGCACCGGCACTGCATCAAGCACATACAGGCGATTCTTACCGCGTGGTATGCTTGCAATCAGCTGCTTCTCCAGATCACGGATCTTCAAGGCCCCCCTTTCTATCATGGTGCAGCTCATCCAACTGCCCGACGCTGAGAATGCTCGTCTTCAACCTTGGAATATAGTAGACATCACAGAAAACGATGTGCTCACCACTTTTACCGCCGAAGAGAACAGTGCCGCAGCCTTCAATCTGAACGACCGAGCCATCTGCAAACTTCACGGTGCCATGCACGCCGGTGTCGAGTTGGGAGAAGGCGGTGCGGACTCCAGTCATATGATTGAACGCCCCGGTGTCGATGACCCACCGATCAGCACAGGCTCCGCCTTCCGCTCCAAGATTCGCGACTGCCTTCAGCTCTTCCAGATGCACCACGCGCGAAGCTGACGAGGGGGCAGGGCTCACCACCGCGAGCGGGGGGCTCGCCACCTGCGCAGGCTGGGAGCCCGCCGCCGGCGCAGGCAAAGAACCTACCGCCGCATTAGGTCTTGACTCGTTTTTCCCTTCGCCGGCGCTCTCCGTCTCGATTAAGAGTAACGAAGCTTCCTCCACTGCCACATGGGCTTGGGCCTCCTTCTTAGTCTTGGACCGGCAGTCCCTGGCCCAGTGGCCGGCCTTGCCGCAACTCCGGCAAATGTCGCCCAGGGCGGCCCGGCGCGGCTCATTGCCGCCACTGGCTCGTCCCCTTCCTCTGCCACGGCCCCTGCCGCGCCCATGGCCACGGCCGCCGTCGCTAGCTCCACCTTGTTCGCGCGATTTGAGACGCGCCATCCACTCCTCCTCCGTCAGTAGCAGCTTCCCATTCGTCGCCGCGGCAGACGGTGAGGCCGCCTTCTTCCTTTCCTCCACCGCTCGCAGTCTCCCCGTAGCTTCCTCAATCGAGACGGCGCTGAGATCAAGCAGTGTCTCAATCGAGATTGACACCTGTTCGAGCTGCTCGGGGATAAAGTGCAGAAGCTTCTTGATGACCTCTTTCTCGGGGACGTCCTCGCCAAGTACACGCAGTTGATTTGCGATCCTTGTGAGGCGGAGGGCGAAATCTTCGACACTTTCGCCCGCCTTGAACGAGAGTTCTCCGAATTCCCGGCGAAGCTTCGCGGCGTTGGCCTCCTTCACCCGCTCATCGCCCACGCGCACTGTCCTGATCGCCTCCCATGCCTCCGTGGCAGTGGCTTTCACGGCTAGGTCAGCCTGCATTTCAACGGGGATGGCTCGCAGAAGTGCGGACAATGCGCTGCGATCCTCCTAGTAGGTGCCGACGCCGGTGCTAATGACCTCCCACAGTCTGGCCGCCTGCAAATTCACCATCATCACAAGGGACCACTCTGTGTACCCCGAGCGCGTGAGCACTGGATACGTGACGGAGCTCGCCGCCCTCTCAATCACCCGCTCGACGACGTTCTCCCGCCCATCTCCTCGTCGACGAGGACGACGCGGCGGCGGAGACGGTGAGTCGCGATGACCTCTTGGCGGAGGCGAGCCTCCTCCCGGCTGGCGCGATGCGGACATGGTGCCCCAGAAACGTAACTGTAACGATACCACTTGTCGGAGTTCGCCGGAGAACAGAGTGAGGTTGTTCGTCAACGGCGAGCTCAGGAGAACACACGCGAACTCAGTGGAACACCCAGAGGATTAGTGCAGCCGATTCTTATTGCGTCGTTTATTACTCGTTAAATAGAGAAAGCTAACGGTCTTTTCTACGGCCGTTAGAAGGCGCGACATGCCCGCGATCCGGACATGCCGCCCTGGCTCCATGACGCGCTCTCGGCGGGATCATGGTGCACGACGTGGACTGCGCGCGCGACTCAGACTCAGTCTCCACACGAACTCTGCGTGCGTCAGGCGAAATACTCGGACGTTACATCCGAATACAGAACAACTTAAGCACAAGTTTATTTCACTAACATCCAAAATGTAATTAAAAACTCTGTGGAGACCAACTTTGAGAAGGCATTGGATCCAGTAAGTTGCAACTTGCAATCTTATGTAGATGAGATGTTAGACGTAATAAAAATACCCCATATTCTCAGCTTGTGGAAGCGTTTGGTTATTGTAGACGAGAAGGTTGCTGATAATAAAATCCCTCATTTTTCCACATGGATGGTTCATTATGTTTCTTACTGCCTTTTAGTTACTTGAGCTCCATAGCTTTCTTTGCTCCGCTCCTGAAGATATGTTCGTTAAATTAAATTGAACAAATTGAACTTCAGATGTTGCCTTGAGTCCGATGACATTGTCTTCTTTCTATAGATAAAAAAAAAGGACCCTGAGAAATTTTTCTTGACACAGAACCAACTAACTTCTCGCTTCTGTTGAGCAACATATGTCATCAGGCAACTTGGAATTCAAAATTTGCAGTCATTTTGATACTGTCTTCTTCGCCGGCTCCAATCTAGAAAGAATCATGCATAGTACTAGATGCATTTGATGGTACTACCACAAATGATAATCCTATACCAGAGCTTAAATTGTTACCTTCGCAGCATTCACTCGTGACCCAGAAATCGAATTTTATACGATTAGGGTGCAGTAATTTTGTTTGTGAGATGCTTATCGGCTGCAACGATCAACGCCGCATCGGCTGTAGGACGAACAACGCTTCATTGACAGTCCGAGAACGTGTAATGCTGCGCAATTGCCTCCTACCCTCGTGCCCTCTTCAGTTTCTTTTCTAGATGCCCTACTCTGTTCTATTGTGCCATATTTTCATGAATGCTACTAGTAGTAATGTTTTGTTTGTGGTCTATATAACTAGCTGCTTCGTGTGTAACATGCATTTTTTAGTTTTAAGGAAAAATAAATATCCCAGTTACTTCATTTCCAAATGCAATAAGATTAATGCCATTAGAACAATAGTACCATTAAACCGGGGCAGGCAGGCCAGTGAGCATGTACATCTATCTGATGGTTCTCACATAACAACTGGATACCAGAGAGAGTACATGTTCCAGTTGTAGTTTTAGTAGTCTTGTCCATTTTTGTCCCTTCAGAGTTCCTTTCACTCGCATGGCTACACCTTCCCTGCCCTTTAATGAAAACCAAAGCGCTTCATCATTGCGATGATTCGATCGTTGGATATCACTATCGTGCATTTCATGATCACGATCAGCACACAGCCACCCAAATGTACGGCATGCAACAGACTTACAAAAGTTCCTGTACTCTCCTAAACTAGGCAATGTTTTCAAGGATCAAGGAAGCAGGTTGCACGAAGGATTGTTCTTTGCGCTCACCAAAACGTGAAGTGCAGACCACGGTGGTTCTTCTGCTCTGTTTTGTGCCTGGTGAAATTATAATTCTACTTTTGTGTTATTGTCAATCGCTGAGCTGATAAAAGTCAAATGACAGTAGTTTCTGCAACACTAGAAATTAGTATATCATAACTTTTATTATGGTAGCACTACTAGGTCGCTCTCTAGTAGCTGGAATTTTTACTTGACTGCCAGGCCGAGATTATATTCAAGATTGTTGTTGGCTTTCAACTAGAGGGATGAACAGTAAGGTGCAATGATATGCAATAGTCTGATGCTAAGAAATGCCGGATCAGCTGACAATGGTAGAAAGAGCACACGTTCTGTTCCTTGATTCCATGAAGATCTTATCTCCTTGCCATGTGATCTCAAACAGAATACATGCAACTCCTCGGTGTCTCCCATTCCAAAATATGGTCTCATTTTCACTTTCTTTCAGCTCCTACTTTGCTCTAACGTCACATCGTCGTCCTCACTCTGCCTCCTAGAGCAACGCCGATGGAGCAGGGCATATATATAAGCTGCTTTACTGCCAAAACTGAAGGGTTTATTATTTCACCTGTCATAGCGGTGAGCGGATAGCTTTCCTGATTGATGAATCAATCTGAAACATTGACTGACGATCTGGCGGCAAGGAACCCCACATTAGTCCTCAACTAGAATCACTTTGTCATCAATTGCTTGCAGTACTACGTGGCTCTAGCAAATTTATGCCATCTCAGTTTCAGTTCAAAGTACACTTACTAACTCCGATTAGTCCTGAACGGATGATCAATAATTCAAGGATCGAGCTCGAGGTGGCGCGAGCTCGAGGTACCACTTGTGTTGTGCATGTATATGCTGTTCCTTCACTCAAGTTTCCTCCTTAAATTACCTTCCTCGACCTCTAAAATTGCTTCCGGACACATATGTACTTACCTTTCAAATGCTTCTGTAATTTGCATGCGACTTGAGGACATTACGTTTGTTTGATGATATAATGTGCGGCTCCCTCTCATGTTTTGAAATTATTCCAAATTAATTTTTCACGTTCAATTGCCGAGGAAATTTACAGTTCAATTGAAATCAGTAAATCAATGCAGATGGCTTTGAGGCAATCTTAAGAAAAAAATTATTTACAGGAACCAAACAGGAACATGGACTCTTTGATTGAGACTAGCGACCAGCGATAAGATCAGGTCAACTCAATTTGAGAGAAAAATTCATAGGGGCTACAGTACCATAAATTTATGATATGTTCTTAACCGTCTAATGCATTGCAAATGAAACATATTCATCACTGTAGTAACAATAAATAGTCATACATAGGCAGCACACCTGGTGCATTATCCGATGAACAGTGACTCCCTAACATATGGGACTGTTCAACTCTTTCACAACAGTACTCTAAATCTCCCTCCCAGCTTGAGAGGACCATACTATTCAACTGTAGATGGCAGTGTTGGCACAGGCTAAGGTAGAAATTGCCTCAGCTCAAATAATAAAAAATACCATGTACTATATGCCTCGCTCGTATGCTAAATGTTCCTGGTGCCTCCAAAGCCTATGAGATTCTAATTATAATTATTTTATGGAATCACCAAACAACAAAACTAGCAGTACACATGCATCTGCGCCTGCATTGACAAGGCAAGCTTCGGCCTCAGCGCTAGTTTCCGGAACTCGATTGCATACGTGGAAGCTGCTCCTATCATCTTCCACTGCCTTTTTATGGACCTGATGTGATTCTCACGCCTGTCAATAATTCACGAGGCAAGGTTTACAGCTATCTTTATTTCCATGTCCTTGCACTTCGTAAACTGGTGGTACTTCAAGGTCATCATGTAATTACAAAATGTGTACTATTTCAGTATGTGATGTTTGCTACCAGTTGGTGTTTGCACATGCCGCTACTTCAATTTCCTCAGCTTGAGCGTTTACTGTTTGTAGTGCATGGCTGGTTGTGTGTAATTACGCTTACAACATTTGACTTGCCCGTGACCAAAAAAAAAAAGCTTGCTAAATACAGTACGCAATTGGTGTCGGAATATAAGGATACATAGGAGTATATGATTGTATTAACAGTACAAAAATGCGTCGTCATATATCACTCCGCATAAAAATGTACATTTCTGCCGAACCATATGGCAGGGCTCAACACAGAAAGGTTAATGATCTCTAGCTAGCAAACAAAAAAAAATCACTTTGGCCTGAATTTTGGAGCTATAATTGTTAGTACTAACGGGGAATCGATGGCTTCTAACGCATCTGTCTAAGAATAACAGTGCATTGATGCCCCCCGGAGTTCTCACCATTTCAGGGACCCCGCCAACTCCAGGAGAGATTCCACTTGACGTATAACCTGCAACTTCTCTTGCTGCTTCAACATGGTTGCAACAGATTCTGGGTCATATCCAGTTTGTTGCTTATTCTGCTCTTGTTCAGCTTGAACCTCTTTGAGCAGTTCATCGACTTCCCTGACGAAATCAACTCTAAGAAGAACATCATCATCTTCAGGCGGCAACTCGATCCTCCCTTCTTGCTGAAAGATTAAGAAAATAATATTGAAACATAATATTTAGGTGCTGCAGCATAGGAAAACCAAAGGCAATATAGAAAAAGGTGATATGAAAGGATCAATAAATATAGAATCCAGCTATTTACTAGTAGTGAGGGCCTATGGTTTTTCTCTGAACTCTATTAAACTGATGGTAGGAATGCATAAATTTTCATGATCACATCTTGAAAAATTCTGGCACTCTGCAAACTTATGAAGAAATTGGGGCACTATTTGTACTGAACTTACTTTCTCCATGTTGAACCCAGCAGGAACAACCATAGTGAATGGATCCTCTCTTGGAAAAACTTCAAGCATTCGCTTTCTACATTTCTTTAACCATTTGTCATCATCACCTCCGTCATGAAGATGAAGAAGTTCATTGAGTAGTCTCATAGCAGGAGTTGCTTCACTCTTTAAAATCTCTGCCTGCATTCACAGACCAATGAGGCAGTGAGAAAAAGGTAGTAATTGATTTACAGGTTTAGGTTACATGGATATGTCTAGTTATGTGAAACAGAACCAGCAGCCCGGCCACTTACCTCTACCCTTCTGTACAAGAGATCAAGGCTTCTGATGGCATCTCTTTCTTCCTGCGGACATAAAGAAACATTCCAAACATCTAATTTAAATTAGAGTCCATTACAAGTAAAAAGGGGGTCTGCTATGCTGAGAAAATATAAAATTCAATGGATAAGCAGTAAAATTTCAGAAATTCATCAGCCATGAGATACTGAAAAAATATATACAAATATACAACTGAGTGACAATAGAAAAAACATACTCAGAAAAGATTAGCAGGAACAGAACTATATGAGAAGTAAGGATTATAGGACCTCTCAGTAGGTATTCGTATTTCAAAATCTCATCGCATATCCAAATAAAATAACTTGATCTGTAAATAAGAATATACAATCCAAAAAATATATAGGAAAGACACATAATCTGAAACAGAATTAGACATACATCACGACGAGCTATGTCGAGTCGATTCCAAATGACCATAAGAACAAGCTCAGTAAGCTCTCCTCTTTCAGCAGCCTTCTCAATTTCCTGCACACGAGTGTTTTGACATATCAATTAAAAATGAAATGCTTTAGAAAATGATACATTTAAACATACAGCCATCTAGGTAGTAACACTTGATTGTAGGAAATATTAACACAAAACACCCTTCATGTGCTATATTTGAAGGACTTTTTGTTGTGCCTTTAACCCCCTTTGGTGTTAGCATAAGCAATTATTACAATAAAACTTTGATGCCCACACTGGGAGTAACTTTTAGTGAATCAGATGGTAAATTTGATATCTAGAAATAGTGAAAAAAAATTGCAAAGTTGGATAAAATTTGGTGACAACCAACAATTGTTCTAGAAATAGTGATTTTTGTAAAAAAAAAAACAAATAGCTTTATGTTCTAGTACTATCTTGGCTACATGGGATAGCTGCAGTATCATCAGGAGAGAGGGAAAAACAACAGCATATTGCTGAAATGGTTTTACTTTTTTTATCAATGCATGATATGGTACTTGACCTCTTCAATATCTTCACCGGCTCTTATTAAACTCGAAACTAAAATCCTCGCTTTACGGACTTCTTCCTGTGGGTATGATTTCAGACGCATGCCAATCTCTCTGTATTCATTTGTTCTTCTATCCTCCTCAGCTTCCTCTTTTTGCCGATATGCCTGCCATTCCTTAGTCCTCTCCCGTTGACGAGCTTGCCACTCCTGCATGTGGAAGTCGTAAGTAGCATATAGCTTTGTTGCTACAGGAAGTAAAACATTGGAATTATTTCACAATAATAATGCAGAGTAATTTTTCTTGAAATAATGTTGGAGCAATTGGTAGAACACGGTGCCTCCTTTTCTTCAGTAGATAGAGCCAAGATGGATGGATGCCAATATAGCTACTGACGAAAGGAAAGAACATTAATGTTACTTCAGAAGAAGTTTTAATATTGGCACAGATTCTACGCTCCATTTCCTTGTTCAACATAGCATGTGCTTGTACCAAAATGCTGCCATTAAATGGGACTAATGAGCTTGCTCATCTTCTGTGCGGTGGTCTCCCGACTCCCGGACCCCAGTACTGACAACGAAAAAAAAAAATCATCACAGAACCGCGCTCCGCGACAGCACGTACCTCGTCATAGAACTCCGGCGGCATCCCTTCCAGCTCGCCCCCATCGGCGGCGGCGGCACCATCCTTGGTCTTCTCCACAGCTGCACCAACGGAGGCGGTCATCAATTACAACCGAGGGGGGGTGCCCCATCCCACGCAAGCAAAACATGAGATAGGGCGCAGGGGCAACGAAATGCACAAGCACCAATCGAACCTGAGATGGGGTGCAGGGGGATTGTGCGGCGGAGAAGGCTCAGGCGGGATGGAGTGAGCCGCCGCGAGCCGCGGACGTGGCGAGGCGAGTCAGTGGACGAGACGAAGGGCGAGGCTGACCGCAGCCGGAGGAAGTTGGGCAGCGCAGGCGCCGCGGCAGCCATCAGGGAGACGCAGAGGGTTTTGGGTCGCCGAGGATTTTGCTCGCCGGCCGCGCAGTGATAAGGCGTAGTACAATTAGGCTGAAAACGCCGAAGAAGAAAATGGAAGAGGGCATCGAATTAAATTTTTGTTTATTTATTAATTAAAATTTAATAATAACTGATTTAGTTTGTAAAATAATTCGCCCCGCTAAACCTGTTTATAACTCTAAGTATGATACTCCATCTATCCTATTTTGATTGTGGGTACAGTAAAAGAGTAGAAAATATGAGATCACTTGATACGAAGAGCAGAGATACAGAGATGAAGAAATATTAAAAATAGAAAAAATTTGTATTGAGAAATAAAAATAACCTATAATTTAATAAAAATAGAGGAGGTAATGCCTTATAAATTGGGACGAAAGAAGTACAATTTACAACTTTTTTGTTGTGTGCCTTTCTCTCAAAAATTCAATTCAATTTAACATGAAAAAATATAAGAAAGAGAAAAAAGCATGTATTACAAACATGGCCTAAATCGAGATCCCTTACATTGGAGTGCACTCTCGCCCTGTAAGGCGGCGAGGTTTACAAATGTAGCTCGTGAGTGACTTTAGGTCTCTTTAGAATGCAAGATTTTTTTTATATATTTTCTATGTTTTTTCTCTGAAATTTAACTGATTCCTATGAATTCCTATAATATTCTTGCAAAAACCCTGCGATCCAAAAGAGGCCGTCGAGTAGGACCCACATTTAGCCCGATCCAGAATTTGGACACCAAAATTAAGCTCTTTGTGTTATGAACTTTTTTTTTTGAATTTGCATTCCATAAGAGGCTTAGTGATTCTATGATTTTTTTTTCGCGTAACTTCAATATCTTCAGACAAAATATGGCTGCCGTCAAAAAATTGATGAATAAGTTTGCTGTCACGCTGTAAAGTTTGATACCAATTTAAATGCAAATTCATGATATAGTATACATTCATTATCAGATTAATTACAACATAAGATTTTTGTATCAAATTTTGACAAATCACTTGTCTTAACATAATCCATTTAAAAATAAAGGCATCATGTGCCAAAATGTGACTAAGCACACCTCCGATCTTGATTATGCCCAATTGGAAAAAGGAAATTTACCTCCTACAAAAATGCAGAAAATGTTAAGCCATGTAGACCCCAACTTCATAATTCCTGCCCTTAATCCATCACCGCATCAAATTATTTGTACTCCCTCTATCTTTAAATTGTTGTTTAAGAAACAATTCTAGTTAAATATAAACTAAAATTATTGTCCTAACGATAATAATTAAAAAAGCAGAGGGTAATATTTTTACAATCTTACAAAAAATTAACATCAAGCATATTGCTCAGGGCTCTATTATGGACAAACAAACAAAAAACGTCCCACATCGGCTACATTCTCCGTGAGAAAAGAAATGAAAAAGGGAAATGTAAGAAGCATGCCACCATGTCCGATGTTCATGTTTTATTGTCCTTTAACAGTTCTTTGTTATTACATATTTGAATTGTATAGGTATATCTCTTGGGGTTCAACAAACCCGGTGTAACAATAGTCATGGCAGAACCACTTGTAATCAATATATCTTTCATTGGAAGTATTATGTTCAACAACATGGCAGTCTATGCAATGGTGTTGCCACCGGCGACATAAGACTTTCGATCACCTCAACCCTCTGTCTTGGAATGAGCCCTGGGTGCCCCTGTAAAAATTGTAATTCAAAACAATGAAACGACTGGTTATAGTTTTTCTGTAGTACAAAACAATGAATAAGTGCTAAACATGATTATCAAAGAAAATAAATGATTCCATCAAATTATTGAGTTGCATGTGTTAGGAATAATAGATGGATGTATTCATAATAGATGAATGGATAATAGATGGGTACAAAGAGGACTTTGGTGCACATATATATAGAGGCTAAGGAAGGGTAAACCCTAGACTAACCTATATTCTCTAACACCCCCCTCAAATGCAAGGCGTATGCAATAGCATTGCATTTGAAGGAGATTACATGAAGAACTAAGACTTATGACAAACTAAAATTACATCCAAAATCAAAACTCTTCAAAGTCGTCGTAAAGTGGAGCCTTGATGATACGTCGAGTCAAGCTAAAAAGACAATATATGGCACTACAACAAATAGCATGTAGTGAAAAGAGATGTTAAAAGACACTGCTGCAAATGGCAAGTAGCGATGAAAGATGATATAATGTACTATCGCAAATGGCAAGTAGTGATAGAAGATACAATGCACTACTGCAGATGGCAAATAGCAATAAAAGATGATATGATGCACTACTGCAGATGACAAGTAGTGATAGAAGATGGTGATGACGACAGAAAAAGCCATTGATCATGATATGTAGTAAAACAAAAATACGAAAAAGATCAAAAGTACAGAGTCGCATCATGATGATGAAAGAGTTAGTGACTCGATAAAATAACTAACATGATAAAAAAAAAGACTGACTGACAAGAATATATGGACTCTCATGACATAGACGAATACAAGAGACAGAAAAAACGATTTGGATGTGGATGCTAACTTGTATGGATGCAGCGGTAAATAGATCGGATTTAGATTAACATGTAACGACAGGCACGGTGGGTGAAGTGCATAACCGGGACAAGAGCAGATCCGGTCGAAAGCGCCGCCCATGGCAGAAGGGTGACATCGCCGATGAATAAGATGGTTGGATGAAAGTGGAGATGATGAGGAACAATGCCTCTCTGGATGAACAGTGCTCGATGGTGAACAGTAGCGCTGATGAACAGTGCCATCGGCGGCGGCTAGGGTGAACCCTTAAAAAAAAACTAACCTTGCTCTGATACTATGTTAGGAACAATATAAATGGATGTATTGATAATTGATGAATAGATAATAGATGGATACAAAGAGGATCTAGGGGCACATATATATATAGGCTAGAAAAGGGTAAAGCTAGACTAACCTATTACAATAATACCCTTGACTATTATATCTCCAACAGCATGCACCAACCAGCTGCATGCAAAAGCTTAAGCTAATAGAGAAAAATAGACAATTCACTTATATTTCAAGACTTTCCCTCACACAGCCTCTGTAGGGTGCAAACATGGAATACGAGTAGGCTGCAGTTTATTTTAATAAATCGCACCCGTCAAAGTTCAAACTCGAGACCTTTGACTCTGATACCATATTGAGTTGCATACACCAATCAACTGCACCCAAAAACTTAAGCTAATGCAGAAAAGTGGGCAATTCACTTATACTTCAACACAAATGATGAACTATCATAGCACAACTGAAACATGGGAAAGGAATGACAGACTACCTATGAACTAGCAATCTGAGAAGCAAGGCAAGAATAAATATGCACAGAGAAGTATTCTTATTGGGATATTAACTTCTAGGAAAATAGCCAGACCAATTTCATTTAGAATTATTCAAGTTTTCATCGGATAGCACAAAGAGAGGGCAAACAAGCAACTTTCAGAACATATTAGAAATTGGGTGGGGAGTGTGTGAGTATTAAATTCACTAAATTGTTAACTAAGGTATAATCCCTCCGGTTTTAAATTGTTGATGCCCACTAGTTCAAATTTGCACTAATTTGCGTCAACAATTTAAAATTGTAGGGAGTAGTTGTTCATCTATGCCTACGTCAATACAAAAGCATCAGCAAATGTACTTAATACAATTCCAACAACTCAAGACTCCGGAAGCACTGAGTCCACCTAATTGAAGATCTCCATAGTTTTGGTTTTGACTGAATGAATTAGCCCCATCATAATGAGTCAACAAAGAAGAATGCATCTCTATTTAAGAGCTGTAAATGGAATAGAATCACTGCTCTAAAGACATGGAAGGGTATGTCAGTGTATCTGTATGTGTGAGAATACTGAGATAATTTCAGTGCTCTCTTTTGTTTGTTGTTTTAAAACATTGAAATGGCTCCGAGATACATATCTTTCCCATTATCTATCACAAACGGTTCATCTCTTTATTGGCTTCAACACCAGAAACAGCCATACATTTTAAGAATGAAGAAAAGTTATGAATGCATTCTAGACCAAGCAAAAGGAAAAAAATGTGCATACAGAAATCCTATTCTACCTATTCAGCTAAAGAAAAATTTTTTTTACCTATTTTGAATCTAGATATTTTTTTTCGTTTTATGGTTTGCTTCTAAAAGGCTTTATTGATGTTGCTCGTCAGCAGTAAGAATAAGCTAAAACTGCCACTAAGCAAAATATGATAGATTTGCTGCTGATAGTCTTGCAAGTTTCTTTAGCCATATGGACCAAGTTTTAGGTTCATAACCGCAGCTTTACTCATGCCAAAACTTTCTGCCAACTAGCCCCCATGTGTCAATAACTCAGATAACATTAGTTAGGTCAAGCTAAGCTTCAGTACCAATTTCATTGACTACAACTTGCACAAGTTAGTATAATATGCTCGGCATACATTGGCAACCTTTTGTTGCAATCCAAATAGGTCTCTACAGACACAATCCATGGGTGCCATCAGACAATTGAATTCGATGACATGACAATCAAATCTCAAGGCCAGAGCCAGCAATTGATGGTATCCATCCATGCTGTGCAGCAGTCAGATCAACCAGTATCCAATTATGCAACTAAGATGAGCCCCCCAGGCATGAACATACCTGCTCCAGAAAAGTTCGCAAAATTTCAAGCTACTTTCATGAATCATGGATTTTTTTTCTGTAAATTGAACCGAAAAACTCAGCACTTTGAAGTAAATCACAGACTCCAATATCCTGCTAGAGTAGCTTCTTCAGATTGATCAGGGCACATTGCCCACAAATAAGCTTGCATTTCTATGTTACAGTTCAGATGTGATCTTTCACGGACAGTAGTGCAGCAGCTTTAAGAACATCTACTTTAATATTATTTTTAATATCAGCTAATAACAATCAAAATGACCAAATTAGATATTGCCAAAAATCATATTAAACAAGACATAGCAACCTCTTTCAACAGGTAGTATAAGAATCTTCCCTGAGACAATTGACTGGTAGAAAATTACGGTGGCTCAAAACAACGTATATCCCCAGCTATCTATAAAGGCAGCATGAATACTTTGCTAATTTACCAAATGCGAGATAGGTCAGTCACTTGACGCCTTTGGTGTCATTTGGTCTGGTGTCGAATTTTTGACAGAACCCAACTACCAATTGCAGCTTAATCATCACCAAACAGATGCTGGAAACGCTTATCCTTGTGAATAATACCAACACGCCGTCTGATCCAAGATTAGCAACCTCTCTTTCTCTCATAGAGAGAACCTCACTGACACATTCAGGGCTCTGCAGTTGAAGCGTTCCTACCATCCCCATATATAGAATCCACACCGTCAGCTTGTCGATCCGAGATCGCCCAGAATCGGGTGGAAGATTCGTCGCAGCTGATCATCATATTTCTCAAATACATATTATCATCAATAGTGTATTTGCTTTGAATTGTTTGAACCTGACTCTCATTAATGGTCACTATATTTGATTTGCTCCCAAATGCCACAACAGTGCCGGGGGCCTCAGCCCACGGCACGGGAAGAGAGATCTAGTCTTCTTCTTCCTTTCTTGCCTTCTCTCTCTACCCGCAGCTCATGAAAAGCAAGGAATGAACAAAAGTGCACTGCCTTCAGGAACTGAAGTTGACTGAATTCAAAATTCTACAAAACAAGGCTAGCCAAACTAATAACAGGATAGGGCCCCCAAACATGATTCCTGAATAACACAGAACTAGATCACACAGTACTAGCAATTTGCAAAGGCAGAAACCAATTAACAGCTCAAATAGGTGCCTATTTACACACACAAACAGATTAAAAGGACAATGTATTATATCAAAACTGCAACACAAAAAAACACATCAAGCAACAGAAATTACATGGCTACCTTACGTCTAAGACGATGAAACTACGTTCAGTCGATTCAACAGAATTATCGTGTGGGATTAAGGACGAAAAGAAACGGGGTCAACGGGCCTTACTTCTTGCTGCAACGCTTGCCCTTGGGGGCGCCCCAACCCTCGAGCTTAGCAACAGGGCAGCCACAGCGATTGCGAAAGAGCAGCACGGCGCGGCCGTTGGGCGGAGCCATCCGGCGGAGTGCGGCGCGGAGGCACTCGTAGTCCGGGTTATTCCCGGCCCGTCCGCCCTTCCACGGCAGCGCCTCGATCTCGCGCCACATGGCCGCGTCGGCGCCCCCGATTGTGCTCCCGGCCTTCGAGCGCACGGCTTCCTCGGTCTGCAGCTGGACGTCGAATTCGAGCGCCTTCCGCAGGCCCCTGCAACGCGGGTTGCGGCACCTGCGGCGCGGGAACCTCCGACATGAAAGGAACGCGGCGCCAGCGAGCACGGCGGCGGCGGGGAGGTAGGGTAGCGCGGCCGCGGCGGGCGGGGTGTAGAGCAGCGGCGCGAGCGCGCGGGCGAAGGGTGCGAGCGAGGAGGTGAGCAGGAAGGCGAGTGAGAAGAGCACGAGCAGCAGGATGAGGAGATCGAGCGCCGCGGACGACGGAGTGTGTCTGCACGGGGAGGAGGAGGAGGCCCCTGACGGAGACGAGGACGGCGCGGCGGGCACACTGTGGACCCCGGTCGAGGACCAGGAGGAGGACAATGTAGGTCGCATGGTCGCGGCTGCCGCGGCGGTGTAGGAGTGGTGGTGGCAGGGGAATGGCCGGAGCATGCCGCGCCCGGCATGGAACGGGTTTGGGCGGAGGATTAATCAGCCGGGGCGATTACTCCCCAAAAAAAAGGTCGGGATCGGATTCGTTGCGTGCCTTGTGTTCCGGGCGTAGGTCGGCGTTTTGCCTTCCGGATTTCCCTTTGGTGGCGTTTCGAACTTTCGATATAGGAGTATCAATGTTAGAAATGGTTTCGAAAAATAATTAGTTTATTATCATATATATAAGTCATCATAAACTACTTTATTTTACATAAATTATAAAGCATTGTTACTTCTTTTGAGACACATTTCTGTCTTCTTAATACTCTATTTCTATTTTGCTCCTCCTTTATTTATGTACTCCTTCAATTCTCAAATTAATGTCGTTATTGACTACTCCCTCCATCTTAAAAAAACAATATTTTTGACTTTTTAAAATTGTTGTTTGACTATTTGTCTTATTCAAAAAATTTAGAAAATGCAAAAATAAATAAGTCAAATTTAAAGTACTTCTAATAATAAATCATTTCATAATAAAATAAATATTTTTTTCACAAATTTTTTAAATAAGACGAATGATCAAAGGAGATGTTTGAAAATTAAAAAACATTTACTTTAAGACGGAGATCAACTTTGATTATTTGTCTTATTTAAAATATATGATAAATTTCATATATTTTATAATAATTTTTTTTATTATCAAAGTTATTTGGATTATAACTTATAATTTTTTAGATTTGAATTAATTTTTTGAATAAGATGAATGATCAAAATTGATATTTGTACTCAATGGCATAACATTTTCACTATTCTTAATTCACATTTCCATATATAAAACAACTTATAAAATAGTATGATGGAGGGAGTACTCCCTCTGCGTAATTTTTTTAAGTTTATATTCTATGTCATCTAAATTTGGTCAATATTTTCTAAAATTAGATTAGTTTTAACAGTATAATTTTTGTATTTTTATACATATCATTTTAGGACTGGAGCACAGAGATTAAGAAAAGATGAAAAAATAGAGAGAGCGCAGAAAAATAAGTAGAAACTAGAGAGGTGAAAGATAGAGAGTAGTTGTATTGGAAAACAAGAACATCATTATTGTGGGATAAAATTTAAATGTTAAAGTCACGTGTCTTTTTACGGAGAAAGTATCTTCTGTGATAAATGTAAAAGTATAATACTCAGGCGGTTAAAGTACGAGAATTAAAGAGACTGAAATGTGTGATATACTGAAAGAGATAGATAGAAAAATATAAAAATAAATAAAATATATCAAAAAGTAAGAACGACTTATAATTTAAAAAAAACAGGTGAACTCTAAGAAGAACTTATAATTTATAACAGAAAGTATAATTTTGTAGAAAACTTTGGTTTTAGAAAAAGCACAGAGGTCATACCGATACGATGGATGACCACAAAGATGCGGCACGTCAGTGGACACCAAGGTCGGTCTGAAGGCAGTCCGTGCGGCACAGGGCAAAGAAGACGCGAAACAACAATAGAAGCTCCGGAATGGCGGGGAAATTTCAGCTTAGACACAAAATTTCGAAGGACCAAACATTGAAGAATTGTACACTGTTTCAATTAAAAGTAGTAAAGTTATGTACAAGGTCAGCCATGGTAGTAGAAGTTTTCACAAGCATCCTCCAATTCTAATTTGCAATGTACAGACCCTCAACCAAATGTAAACACTTTCACTCCTCCAGTGACAACATCCCAGCACTGAAGAGATAGGGTGTAGGCTTCACTACCATCAGTTCATGTATCATCCACCTCTGGTTGCCAACTTCTTTGACTGGTGTCGAATTACTTGGTATAGCTTTTATGAACAGAATGGTTACAAAATCATCCTACAAACACCTCAAAAAAAAGGAAACCTGCCCTGCTATCTTTGATTGCTGTCCAGTAATTACAGTAGTTCAAAAAAAATATGTTTGATAATCAGCCCGGTGGTTTCGGAAAGAAATGGTTCCCTGGCAGAAACCTGCAAATGGAAAGAAATATAATCAAGAAAAATTCGGTAAGCACACACAATTGAGCCAGATCACTAGGATTTCTGGGTAAAATGGAACTTACTTGTAAGTCAGTCCTTGCTTATCCAGTAAATTCTGTGGTACAGTACCAAAAAACTGGTTGTTCTGCAAAAAACTGGGAAATGAAGAAAAACATTAGATATTTATACAGCTGGCAGATGGCACATGCACATTCCTAAAAGTTAATGGAAAAACATGTCCATGGATCTCCTGAGCACAAATAAGGTGCATTATGCATTCCTGCCATGTTGCAACAACTCGATCTATTGGTTGTGTACCCCAAAGGAAGGGTGTTAAGCTTTTGGGTGCAACTGGTTGGTGCATGCAACTCAATACAGTATTAGAGCCAAAGGTCTCAAGTTCGAATTCTGACAGGCGCGATTTATTAAAAATAAATTGCAACCTACTCATATTCCATATTTGCGCCCTAAAAGGAGCTGCATGTGAGTGGGAGTGTTTACAACAAGAAAAAAAAACATTTTTATTCTTTAATCTTTCTGAGTTACCTATCCTAACTTCTTAGTAAACTCTTAACAAAGTTTGTGTAGAGCCGGCTGAGATCAAGGATAGGATGGCTTCGTGAGTGAGACGCTAACACTAAGCTCTTTCACCTCCATGCTTGCCACAGGAAGAGAGAATTTTATTGGGAAACTGATTTCAGGAGATCAAGTTTGCACTCGCCATGAGGAGAAAGCAGAGATTGTTGATGAGTTTTATAGCAGCTTGCTCGGGTTTAGCTCGGATAGACAGTTTTCCATCAACCTAGATGAGTTGCAGATGACTACTCACGATCTGTCTGACCTAGATTTGCTATCATAGAGGAGAAAGTTTGGTCTACAGTAAAGCAAATGCCAGCGGACAAAGCACCTAACCCCGATGGGCTTACAGGTCACTTCTACAAGGCATGTTGGTCTATAATCAAGCAAGATATCATGGCTGCCATTTCAGCGGTGTGGAGCAGAAAGTTCTGGAATTTCTCTATGCTCAACAGTGCATACATCATCCTTTTGCCGAAAAAGGATGGAGCTGATCAGGCCAAAGACTTTCAACCTATCAGTCTCGTACATAGCTTTGCCAAGCTCATTACCAAGGTGCTTGCTAATAGATTAGCAGGGCGACTGCAGCACATGGTGTCCCCCAATCAAAGCGCTTTCATCGAAGGCAGGTTCATTCAGGACAACTTCTTGCTTGTGCAATAAACTGCCAGAATTTTGCATCAACGAAAGTTACCTCGTCTGCTCCTGAAACTGGATATTTCTAAAGCTTTTGATTCAGTCTCATGGCCCTTTTTGCTTCAAGCTATGCGTAAATTGGGGTTTGGACAGATTTGAAGAGATATCATCAGCGCGCTCCTTTCCTCTTCCTCCACTCAAGTGTTGTTGAATGGAATTCCTGGGCAGCATATCACGCATCGTCGCGGCCTACGGCAAGGTGACCCGCTTTCACCTATGCTCTTTATTCTAGTAATGGATGTTCTGTCTTGCTTCATCATCAAAGCTTCGGAAGAGGGGCTCTTAAGTCCACTTGCTAATCAGGCACTTCATCATCGGGTGTCCATGTACGCCGACGATGTGGTTTTGTTTCTGCGCCCGGGTGCGGCGGACATCAGGGCTGTTTTGGATATTATTCAGCTCTCAGGTTCAATCTTTCTTTTTCATGGCTCTTAGCTCAGAAGTTGAGAATGGGTCGAGCACCCTATTCTGGAAGGATAGATGGCTGAATGGGAAGAAGATAGAAGATGTTGCCCCTCGCCTAGCTGCCTCAGTTTCGAAGAGAAGAGCTAATGTTCGAACAGTGCAGCAAGCTTTGACAGATAGAGCTTGGATTTCAGACATTCAGGGGGGCCTCACAGTAGGGATTATCCTGGAGTTCTTGCAACTTTGGGATTTGCTCATAAATTTTGAGCTATGACCTCAAGTAGAAGATGTGCACCTTTGGAGATTTTCCAACAGTGGGCAGTTCTCTACAAAATCAGCCTACGAATATCTCTTTATGGGCGCTACTCACTTTGAACACTGGGAGAGAATTTGGAAATCTTAGGCCCCTCCAAAATGTCGGTTCTTCCTGTGGTTAGTGGCACATAATAGGTGCTTGACGGCGGACCGCTTATCAAAACGACGGCTGGATCATCCTGAAAAATGCCCCTTGTGTGATCAGGAGGAGACTATTAATCACCTGCTTGTGTCATGTGTTCGCCCGTCAGTTTTGGTTTTATTTGTTCAATCAGGTTGGCTTTCAAGCCCTCTGCCCACAGCAGTCGGATGCCTTTTTTGTGGAGTGGTGGGCTTCAGTCAGCAGAAAAATCAATAGGCTAGCTCGGCAAGGGCTTAACTCCCTGATTAGTTTAGGAGCTTGGACTTTATGGAAACACCGGAATAGATGTGTGTTTGATGGAGTCAACCCTAGCATGGCAGAGGTGCTGATCAGTGCAGGGGAAGAGTGCAGTTTCTGGGGGATGGCTGGTGCCCGAGGATTGTCCTTCCTCACAGCACCACTCCCCGGGGACTAGAGTGTTGGGTGTTGGGTTTAGGTCGCTTGTTTTGGTTAGAGCGGGTGTGTTTGTAAAGTGAGTTATTGTGGTCTTGTGGACTCTGAGCTATGTGTTGTTTCTTCTTCTTAATGCAACGATACGCAGCTCTCCTGTGTGTTAAAAAAAAAAAGTAAACTGGTATCGGAAAGGGAGCACTCTTATGGGATCCTCTATATTCTAGGTTCCACATCTACATCTATTGAAGTTTCATCATATGTTTTCCACCTGCATCACGTATTACCAGCTCCCAAGACTTCTAACAGGTTTACATTTAGAGTTCTTCAAGCACACAGCAGATGTTTCGAGTTATTCAAGCATGAAGCACATGCTAATGTATCAAAATAGGTTAAAGGCAAGGGCCACCAATGCATTATGATTAAATGTTTAGACAACACAGCTATTGCAGGCACATTCTGAATTGTTAAAAAACAAAAAAAAGCACAAGTGAGAAAAATAAACTCACAGTTCACGCAGTGCCGTTACCGTCCCTAATGATTGAGGTACTGATCCAAATAAATTGTTGTCTTGCAGGTGCCTACAAGATTTCCACCAAGTAACGATACACATACAAATTTAACCAATTAATATTAAATAGCTAAGGATCAGCTTACAATCGTTGGAGCCTGCTAAGATTGCTAAGATTTGGAATAGGTCCAGAAATGCTGTTGTTTGCAAAAGATCTGTTTCATGATAACAGTGTCACTTTGTTTCCCTAAGAAAACAGTGTTATTTTGTTGCAATAATCAATTTTTGAATTTTATAAGAAAAGCATACATATCAGTCAAGGCAGTCAGCTTTGCAATATCAGGTGAAATAGATCCAGAGAGGCCCATACTAGAAAAGTTCCTGTTACAAATGAATAAAATGAGCTGCCATTGCAAAGGGTGAAAGCATATTGCATTGATGGAAGCAGAATCAGTTCAACTTACAATGAAATGACACGTATCCTCGGTCCTTGGTCATCACATGTAACTCCAGTCCAAGAATATCCAGAAGGCATACATGGATCTCCATTCCAATCTTCGGGTACATTTTTAAGGTTTTTCTTTATACTCTCTAGGGCGAGTGCTGTGAAGGAATTCTTGAATTAATTAATAAGCCCTTTCATATAATGGATGGGAATGTATCAAGCATGTTTCGCTTTGTTAGAATGCCTCATTACTCACTAAAAATGGTGTACAGTACTACTAATGCTTTACAATTGGAAGCATCACATCAATAATGATGTTGACATATATGATTATTTTATTCATTAACAATTTTACTGAATCATGTTCTTTAATGATACGCTGCAATAAGCATAGAAATAGCAATAATGTGGCGACCACACAAGAGTGACCAGATTAGTAACATGGCAGGTATTTTGTGCTTAATATGCATCATACACATTGGCCTTGACTCTTTAATAAAAAGTAATATGAGGGAAATAAATGTAGCAACATATACCATCCCGAGTGTGTGTCAATCTTCCCAGAGGAAAAAGTCCAAAGACCTCGCCAGCATTGATAAGTGGGGGAAGCACAGAAGGTGAAGCAGAAGTCAATATCACTCTGGTCAATCCCGAGAGAATCCATTGTGTTGCAAAGACAGAAAGACCAGATGATGTAACATTTAGATCTTTTTGAAAGAGGTAATCATTTATGTATACGTCAAAGGTCCTCGAATTCTGAGGTAACGTATCAGAAAAGTAAAGGGCAACATAATAGCTATCATTCTGGAGTGGCATTGGAGGCCACTGCAACACCAGTGGTGCATCTTGTTCAGCAACGAAAGCTGTTCTAAACACGTCAGGAGGGGGAAGATTCCAGAAATCAGCTGATGTAACATTGTGGGTACTACTAACTGAATGTTTGCTGTCTGGGAGTGGCTCCCAATAGCGATCGAAACTGTCATCAGGGTACCTAATAATGGAGACAAAGAAATTGAGTAAGAAATCAATATTAATATTGTGGTTTGTACATGTTAATTCTTGACTAGGTGAGCCAAGAGTGCTACTGTTGGCAACTACATTCTCCCCTTACATCAAACAAGGTTCTCACAATATTTGTGCAGCAACTTCAATTAGTTTGATGTAGGATCTCTTGATATTCTTGGCCATCCCCCCCATACGCTATACACACCATAACCATAGCCCAAAAGGTAAAACATATAAACTTGCACTATTAACAAAGTAAATATGAGTGGTGTAGGAAATCTTATTCAAGCAACATGCTAACTACCCAAGGATAAAACCTACTAGATAACCAACATAGTAGGCCCTTAAATAATATGGATTTTGTCAATCCATGTTCTACATCCAACTCAATTAGGGAAAGATAAACCTGGAGTTTTTCTGAGATCACGCTAAAAACTGGATATTTTAGGTGTTTTAGCATTTTCTTAATGCAGGAAAAAACCCTTTTCCATACTTAAACGGGATAGCATGTCTTACATTGCTATCACAGGAACAAAGGACAGGAAACTGAACATGCCACTTTATACAACTTGCTAGCGGAATGAGAGGGTGTTTGTGTGTAATATAAACCCAGATGGTGCCAGCTGTGATGAAAATTCCAGTTCTGTCGACTACAGAATAACAATTACACAGTATTATAAATGCTTTGATCCAGTCAGCATAGCAGCCATTAAATCTAGAATCAAATTCTAGTGGATCAGAGGATCCCGATCTGACATATAGAACAAAAAGGAAGCTTAAGATAAGAAAACAAATTTCTCAAAAAATCAGTGTACTGTTGGTGGGTCATTTAAGAGTTCAAAAATTAGTCCTGTGTAGCGACTTCAACTAGTTTGATATTGGATCTCTTGACATTCTGGACCATCCCCCTACATGCTCTACTGGTGAAGCAGCAATACACACCATCGCACTTAAAAGGTGAAACAATAAAAGTTCCACTATTAACAATGTAAATAAGTGAATGAGACCTAGCTTAGGTGACATGCTAATTATCCATGAATGAAACCTAGCTCACATGACATGCTAATTATCCAAGGATAAAGCCTATTAATCCACACTGTATGCCTTTGCATTTAGAGTAAATCAAGTAAAAGTAGCTGCATTCAAGGGCAAACCCAACCCATTGATGCATACCTGATGATTTTGTTGAGTTCCACATTAAACTCAATTAGCAAGGCTAAAACCCAGGTTTTGTTTTTGGGATCAGGCTAAAAGCTGGAGTATTTAAGGCCCTGTTTTGAAGCAAAGTATTTTTGGAGTTTTCAAAGAATACTATGTTTTGCCAAAAACTTTGGTTTCAGAAGGTAAGGAGGTGTTTGGATGCAACAAATTTTGTAGTTTTGAAAAGTATGGTATTGGAAAAAGTGTAGTCATTTTGCAGTTTTGAAAACTTCACTCATGACCTCTTTTTTCTAAACCATGGTTTTGCTTGACATTGGCTTCTAAAACCGTAGTTTCTTAATACTTTGGTATTGAAAACCTATAACACCCAAATAGGGCCTAAGTTTTGTGAGAACTTTTAAATGTAGAATTGCAGAGAAACCCCATTTCTGGTACTTAGGGCATGTTTTGTTGCATGCTACAACTAGCCATGTCAAACCTTTGTTAGTCACATCAAATCTTTGGTGCTGTTTGGTCTGTAAAAAATTGAGGCTGCCACAATGTTTCTAGTTCATTTTTCGCCACAGCTTTGACGTCTTTTTCTCCACCAACCTTTGGAGTTGCTGTGGTAGCGGTGTGGTTGGCTGTGGCCACAAACCAAACAACCCCTTAAATAAAATAACATGCCTTATATCACAGGATCAAGGAATAGGAAACTCAACATGTAGCATAATAGATACATATAACTTGCTAGGGAGCACGAAGCGGCAAAGGTGTTTATCAGCAATAGAAACACACCCAAATGGTATAGTGTTACTAAAGTCTAAAATTCTCACTCTTGTGAATAAAGACCTGACAATTCTATAGTATGCTACGCCTACATGGTTGTATCCATTGAGTACATCAAGCATTAAATCTAGAGCTAAATTGTCACAAACCAAAGGGATCCCGATCTGACATGATCTAAGCAAAAAAGGGAAGCTACCGCTGATTAAAGCAAAGCAAGCCACTTACCTCTCCACGTCACCAGTGGAGCCAAACTTAGTCCGCGCAATGAGCCCCATGGCGCTGGTCCTAAAATCCGTGGCGTTGTAAACCGTATCATCGAGCTGGATCACCTGCAGTGCGGAAATGAACGGGCCGTCCTCGGAGTATCCCTTGTTCACCCCGAGGCAGAAGCTCATGTTCCTTCCCCGAGCAGGGAACACCCCCTCGAACGACGATGCGGCGCCGGCCAGCACGTCGTCGGTGGTGTTGACGGCGGTCCAGAACGTGCCATCCACGATCAGGTCGAAGACGGGCGGCTGCCGCGCGGACGGAGACGGCGCGCCGTGGAAGAAGGTCGGGCGGAGCAGGTAGCGGCGGTTGGGGTCGACGGGGAGCGCGTAGCAGAACTTGGCCCCGGGGCGGTACGGGAAGGCGCGGAGCGTGGCGAGCGTGGGGTCGAGGAGGCCACCCCCGCCGCCGGATAGCGGGAGGTCGAGCGCGCGCGGGGCGCCCGCCGAGACGTAGGGGCCGTCGGGGTCCCAGCGCAGGCCGCGGCGGTTGGTGGTGGCGTTCGACGCGCCACAGTTGAGGAGGTACGAGAAGCCGCGGAAATCCGCCGCCGCGGCGAGCGGGAGGAGGACGGCAGCGGCAAGGAGGAGGGGAACGGGGTGACGGAGCGGAGGCGGCATTTCCGCTGGAGCTTTTCGCTGGATTTCGGGTTGGGAATGGAGCGGAGTCGCTGTGTTTTTCGCGTTGCGCTGCCAGCAGCCGCGTGCCGAGCGGTTGACTCGGCCGGCGCCCGTCGGGGATGGTGGGCACGGTCGCAGGAGTTACGTTGTGTGTTAGGCGAGTCGCGGCGGCTTGGTCATGCTCGTGATCGGAGGTGGAAGGAGTCGGTCCACGCGGTTTCGTGAGCCGTTCTCGCGAGCCCAGGACGTGTGGCGGCTCTGCGGCCGTCTGATCTACTCCCTTCGTTAACGTTTTAAAATCAACATTTTAACTATTTGTGTTATTAAAAAATTTACGAAAATATAAAAATAAATAAATCAAGTTTAAAAGTATTTCTAATAATGAATCAATTCACAATAAGATAAATAATATTTTCATAAATTTTTTAAATAAACTGAATAATTAAAAGTAAATTGTTTGAAAATTTAAAAAGATACTAGTATCGATGCCCGTGCTACATCACGGGCAGAGCAAAACAATGCAATTAACATTTGATACAGAAAGACAATATGATATTTATTTCTTTCGACAAAAAAATATAACGTGACATAAATTCAATTACAATACAAGTAAGATAAACGAATAATTCAACAATAAAAATTATTCAAGCAATTCATCAAAAAATTTGCTTTACCATGATACAGGATAGGTAAGATGGAATATTTTTTGACAGTACTTTCTTGTCTTATTCAAATTAAATGCTAATAATTGAATCAAAAATTCTCTCCGGAGTGTTATAACATCCTGTACACACGCAATATAATAATAATATAAACAATAAATGGAAAATTAAATGTGTACATTTTTATCTTTTATTCTAATATAGGAACTCGTAGTTTATCGGGTAATCTGACGCAAAGTTAAATATACTACAAATCGTAGTACGGTTTCAAGATGATATGTAATTGATTGTCTAGCAATGAGATCACCATTTGATATCTTGACAACTCGTAACAATGAGAGTGATTGTATTATCAGTAGTAATTAACCATACAACAAAGTAAAAAATAGGAACTCTTAGTACCGTACTATGGGTCACCATAATATTACGATTGAAACTTATTGAATTGGAAATACGGGTGAAGACAATATAAGATCACCGTATCTTAGCATGACCTCGTAGTTTATCTCTCCCACTCTAGTCCTCCATCGTAGTTAGTACTTGATGTTCTGATGATTGACTGCTAAATCGTAATAATCTCATAAGTATACATATTTATATTATATATAAAATTTACAAAAATAATATAAATAATAAAAATACCTATTTCGGTTACTCGCTTTTACAAATCTCAGCAAGATGCCTCTCTATATCGAAAGGAATATACTGGCTATTAGCTCTAACTTCTTACTTAGTGCTAAATATAAAAGTAAACCACAATTATTATCTCATTTGTATTGCCTTTAGTTATCTGTCACCACTCTAAGATTCGCTGCGAGCGATTGTATGATTAGTGCAAAAATGAGGCCAATCAGAATCACTCAAACGAGCTAAAGGAAAAGTAAAGCCAATGAGCACCTCATTTGCTCTGATTTACAGATCTGTTTTCACTGTTTCTGTTTGAAAGAAATGTTAAAAATGTGTGTTTTCAAGGTCTCAGGGGCGGCCGCCGCAAGGCTATTCAAACGATTCAAATGAAACAGCAAGAAAAAACAGATCGAGGAAAGAGAGACCTGGACGTGACGAAGATTGAAAAACTGGTCGTGCCGGAGGCAGGGCGGCGAACCGCAGACGCAGCAGCGACAGCCGAGAGGCGTGGCAATGGTGGCCGGGGCGACGGGGGCTAGGGCGTGGAGGTGGTGGCAGTACCGTGCGGGAGGGCGAGCCACTGGCCGGGGTGGAGGAGAGGCGAGGCTCGGGGTGTGGCGGTGGTGATCAGGGAGTGAGCGGAGCGGTGGTGGCCGGCACGAACGCGGCGACGACGGAGGCACAAATGTGGTGGCCATCTCGTGCAGGAGGGCGAGTCGGGTCGGAGCGGCCATCGGGTGACTGGGTCCGAAGTGTGGCGGTGGTGACCAGTGCGCGAAAGAGGCGGAGGCGGCCGGGCGACAGAAGGAAATCTACTCGAGATCGATTCGTACACTATTCGAGCTACACTCCATCTTGAGCAGAAGATCGTGAGCTTTCACGAATCTATTTCGAGCTATTCGTTAAGGTTCGAATTTCTTTTTCTATTTTGCACGATTCTCTTGCCTGACCGCCTACGGCTTGGCGCGCTCCAAAATCGAAGAAGAGCACGAGCCATAGCTCTGAGTAGTGAATGGGCAACAACTACCAACCAATCTGCCGTGTGAGCTCTGAGCCTCTGCGTAAGTAAATGTCCAAACAACCAGTCCCTCACGCAACCATGTTCTGCCATCGTCTTCCACCTTGAAGAAGCAGTACGCGAGAGAAATTTGCCGCCTGCTCGCACGGGGCTTCTGCTCCGCCGCATTGCTCGAGAAACCGCAGATCCGCTGTGCCGCCCCCAACCCTGCGAAGCCGGACCTGCAGCTTCTGGGCGCGTTCTACCGCGTGCTCAACGAGCTCCGCCTCCGCGCCATGCTGCGCTCGTTCGAGGCCTGCCTCGCGCCCATGGCCGCGGGTGCCGTCCTACGTCGCTGCCGGAGCCCCCCTATCCCCTCGCTCCAGTAAGGTGCGTTTGAAACGTTTCAGATTCTTGAATAAATCATTTGAAACGGTATCTAACGATTAAAACGCTGAAACGTCACTTTGAAACGTTTTACTGTTGAATCACTCTAAACGTTCTGAGAATTTGACTTAGACGAATGAAACGGCTTCGAGCGTGTTCACGCCCGTGAATCACTTTGCTGTTAGCTATGTAATTTTTTTAAAAAATTTAAAAAAGTTCTTTTAAGTTTTTTAAGTTTTCTCAAAGTTGTTCCGTTAAATTCGTCTCGTGGAACTCTCTTCGTTGCCTTTCGAGTTATTCCTAAAATTTTTTAAAGTTATTTTATTAGTTCTCAAAGTTTTTTAAAATTGTTTTACTAATTTTCAAAATTTTCTAAAGTTATTCCTATATTTTTAGTATTAATAAAAAAAAGTATATTATTCATTTCAATCTTTCTTTTTGCTTTTTTAAATCTGAATCATCAAACAGTTTTTAAATGATTTTGTTTCTGAACTGAAACTGAAATATTTCTAATTCTCCGAAGAATTGAAACCGTATCAAACGCACCCTAAGTCCTCTTACCGTGCCGCGGTCGAACTTGTTCGAGCCGAACTCGAGTTTTATCAAGCTTTGCTTCAGGATCGAGCAAATTCCGGGCTCGACTCGAGATCGGCTCGAGTTGATACCGAGCTCGAGCTAGAGACGACCGGGCTCGCTCGAGGTTGGCTCGTTGACAAGCCTAAACAGAGATTTCTCACGAGAGACGAAGAGAGGAGGTAAAAGAATCAACAAAAGTCTAAAAGATAACGTGACACAAAAATAATAGATAAAAAAGATGACACAAAAAATAATAGATATAAAAGACTACACAAAAAAGTGAGATAGAATGTCTATAAATGTTTATATTAAAGAGAGATTTATTTTGGGACCGAGGGACTAGGGTCGAGTGATTTGGATTCGTGGTGGCCGAGGTCATTTCGGTTTTCTAACAACAAATTATGTGGAGTCTCACCGTGGTCTGAAGCCTCATCTTATAATTCAGCAGCAATTTAAAGCTACTGTCAGAAGCCACACTTTGCACAGTATTTTTTCTGATTCATTTCAAGGATTAACATATAAACCTCTTTAGTTAAAAAAATGAATTAAGTTTTCAAAATCTCTATCATTTTTGAAAGTTTGGAGGTAACCTCATCTATAATAATATCTATATTTATACAGCTTACTAATTATCAAAGCTGAATTCTCAAGAGGCTTCAAATGATTCTGGCCGTTGATACTACACCTCTTCATTTAATTTCTTTTGTTCCTCACCCTTCATCTCTCACCGTGTGCCATCCTTCATTTCATCCTCGCCTCCTATCCGCCATCGTTCAATCTGATCCTTCTTTTTCCTCGATCTATCCACACTTTTTGCTTGATCCGCGGCGGCACCATCCCAATAGAGTTCAAGAAACAAGGCATGTCGTTGGCACAACCCCCACCTTGTCACCAACGGTGGAGCGCCCTCTCTAGCCTCCCCCCCCCCCCCCCCCCCCCCCCCCCCC
>BCLF01000025.1:505388-515395 GCA_001602275.1 Zoysia japonica | reverse complement strand
GGGGGGGGGGGGGTGACAACCGGGAAAAAAAAGCCTATTCCTATTCACCAGTAGGAGTAATTTTCTTGTCCTCCTTTGAATAAAAATCAATCGTCTCTGTCCGCTCAAAGGCTCTTAGCCACAAATACCTTTCCCGGGGTCCTAGACACGCCCCTATATCTGACAATGGCTTCAGGTCATTTGGACTTGCATTGTTTCCCGTGCTAGCTCTCGGAATGACTTTCTTTCAGGGACAGGGAATATCATGTTTCTGCTTGTTAATGTGCTATATGTAAATATTTTAGCTTCATTGATAACCATATTACATCCACATCAAACAGGTGCAAGACCATGATTCAGGCTGCAAATGATGAAAGTGATGACGATGAATCTGAAAGGCCAGGCAAATCCAGAACACCCAAGACAATGTTGGGTGCCCTGCGTGCTATCTGGAGCAAGGAAGGCATTTCAGGCTTCTACAAAGGCTTACATGCTCAAATACTGAAAACAGTTCTGAGCTCTGCGTTGTTGCTGATGATAAAGGAGAAGATTTCTAAGTTCACTTGGGTCTCATTACTTGCCCTGCGGCGGTACCTCTTTGTTTCTCCAAAGAGGATCAAGAGTGCATAGATGTACAATGTTTTAGCCTCAAAACACCAGCATCATGGTCCCCATGGTGTCTATCTGGAGATCTTATACCAAAGAATAAATCTGAGAAATAACGAGCATAGATACAGAAGCAAAACAATATATGATTGCTTTTTGAAACAATCGTGAAAGATCACTAGATAGTGTCCGGGATTGTTCTTCAATAACTTCTTTTTGGCTCCTTTTCGTTAGCTCTAAATCTATGGCTGCTTCTGTAAGGAAATAGGTGTTGTTTGCACGGGAAACTGAGTTTGTACCGTTGACCTTGGTTGATGTATGTAATGTGTAATATTTAGTCTTATTAATATTCTTGATCTACTTGCAGCAAATGAATTGCTAGTTGTTATTGTAGTTTTGGAGCAGTTGCGCTCTGTGCATTGTAAAACCCAGAATCGGATCAGTCCGTATATAGCAGTTATAACAGCGAGATTGACATTGTAATCCTTGCTGAGACAATATACATTGTCCCTGGATTAGATAACGGTTTCAGATCTGGACAATTAGAACACATTTGATGTTTTTTTATAAGGACACATTTGATGTTAAAACATGAATAACTGGAAACTGGAAGCATAATGATCACACTAACTGACGCAATCCAAGTGCCCCCAAAAATCCTGGGCATTCCTTCTTGGACAAATTTCCTATCATCATTTTGTGTTCCTATCAAAGATTGGCTTTTCTGTATTTTGAAGTTCCAAAGGCTGAACAGTGCAATTGGTATAGCCTAGACAGTCCAGCTGTGCAGTGTTGTAGATTCTAATTAGTTAACAGAAACTTAGGGCCTTCTGGTACGGATTATGATTATTCAAAAAAATTCTTATAATATGTATTATTCATGAAAATCACTTATACAACTTATCCATATAATCTGTTTTTTATGTCTAAGAGTGTTTGGTTAAACAACTTCTTTGATATGAATTATAAGTGATGAAAAGAGAGGTGTGATAAAAAACCACTATTTGTAGCTTATGAGTGCTAGTACAAAATGTAAAAATGATTATAAATATAGGTTCTAAATATTGGTAGAGATTATAATATATGTGATAATTATTAGCAAAAGCAATCTCATAATCTCCACTAAAGGACCTTAACCAATTCCGGCTCTATAAAAATGTACTGATTTTTTAATAGGGTGGACAGAAGGGTTTTTCTTGTTTCGTGCTTCCTTTTGCCCCCCCTGGAATATGCAGATGATCTTGTTCAGTGCTGATAATAGCAAATGCTAGATTGACCGAGTAAAACAGTATGAACAGCGTCTTAGAAAATACATTTACTACAATCTTCAGCATAGCCTAGACCATTGTAGACTATGACAAACGACATAATTATACGGGGCGTAGTTCTGATATTGAAGTGTTTTTTATGCCAAAAAAAATTGCAAAAAGGGGGCCTTACTCCGTTTATTGATATTGAGGCTTTGGTTCAATGCATTATTATATAGATCACATTCGTATATAGACATGCCAATTGCCAACTCCAACCATATGCACATCCTGAATACATTGAGGCTCTGCCACAATCACTCACATCTAAGTTTAGCCTCCTCCACAAGTTAACGTGGTGGGTTCAAACTGATCCATCACGCAATGTTATAAGATGGGAACTGAAATCTGCTGGTTCGAATTCTTCTAGCCTGCAGAAAAATGTACTTGACATCCATAAGGGAAGAAAACAGAGGAAGCTACCAAATTTAATATCACTCTCTTTTTTTTGCAGTAAATAATTCTAGAGAACTGAGCATAATGACATCACTGGTATTAGCTTCACAACTTAAAAAGCAGCTCTGACAGGGTAAAATTTTGCGTGCTATCCTCTACTATTGTTATCAGCGTTTTTTTAATGCTTCAGTTATCTTACATCGCCATCAAATGTAATCAACCACATATTCAGCATAAATTTTACCAACCTAGGTGGAACTCGGTGCTTTTAAATTAATATAAGGACAAACAAGCACCCGAATGTAAGCAATTCTATGCACTGGAGCACAACAGAAATTATTTATTTTTCCAAAACTGGGTCTCCCTGAAATTTCAAATTACTTAGCATCAACGAAATTACAAAGTGTACCAATGATCTTGGGCAAAATGAAAATTAGAAACAAACACATCATTGTTTATCCTATAACATTTTAAAAGAGGCAAGTCAATCATAGAAACGACAAGTTAATAATTCATATAGCCAATGCAAAGCTGGAACAGTAGGTAGCATATGAAGGCATGATGGAAATATGAGTTTCGTTTTAATGTAAATGTCACGTAGATTAATTTCACGTCAAAAGGTACTCATGTAGCAGCGAAAGACCAGTAGTTTTTTTTATAAAAAAAAATAGATGATACCAAAATATGAGTGGGCAGATGTTAAGATGAGGATTAAGTCTCAAAGTTACACACCATGCTAATAGAGATAGAAAATCAAATGCTAGATATTAAGATAATGCTTACAAAAATAGAATAAAAACGCTAAGTCACAAGTTTCCAAGCATACCTTAGAGTAAACCAACTGATGCCAATGCCTACCATCAACCTAACTCTGGAGCAATTTGATTGTAAGTATAAACAATGTTCGACTCGGTTGGTGGATAATGAATCTTCAGAAACATGCCTTTAAGTTGGTCATGGGAAGTCATTTCCTCCAAAACCTTATCTTCTGAAATCAACTTAGAACAGTGCTCCATTTCAGCTTTTGATAGCATGTTCCTAACATTATTAAACTCATCTTCTGTAGAGAAGACTAGCTTGGACAAGTGATCCTTTTCTGCTTGCCTGTCATACTTATCACCTTCACCTGTTCCATAAGTTATTAAATTGTATGTGTATACAAATTTCTTCTGACCTATCCTAAATGCTCTACTGATTGCTTGCCTTCCAACAGCTGGGTTCCAAACAACATCAAGAAGAACAACTCTCGAAGCTCCTGTCAAGCTAATGCCTTCACAGCAAGCTCTTGTAGATGCAAGTAATACCCTGGACTCGTCATCTGGATTGTTGAAAGCTTCAATTGAAGCCTGACGATACCTCGGAAGGATTTTCCCATCCATCTGAAGGATTTCCTTCCCTTCTCTCCATTTGAAAAACTTACGAAGATGCTCTTTTATCAGTTCTAGTGGCTGAATAAATTGGCTAAAAATTAGTACCTTTTCTCGTAATGCTTCAGACAATCGAACAACTTCAATCACAAATCTTGTTTTAACCCCTTCATAGGGATTTGACCTTAATCTTTCAAGCATAGATTTATCAATAAGTGAAGCTTCCTCATCAGACATGTTAATGGCAGTTACAAGTGAAGGGTGTGTAGAAGCTAACGAAATCACATATTCATGTTCAAAGTTGTTACCGGAACCAATGTTTTCCACCTTTCTAATGATACTCTTTTGGAGGGGACCAGGTTTCAGAATAATCACACTTTCTCTAAGCCCTGGAAGAGTTCGAAGAATGTTTCCATTGTGGATATGAACAAATGGTTTCAATATTGATCGTACTTTCTCTGCATTATCATCAGTTACATTACTAGTTAGTGAAGCCCAAACTCCTTTCTCATATTTGTCAGAAAACTTATCTCTTCGCTTCTTTGAGACAAAATGCCTTCGAGCCACTTTTCCTTTAGTCAAAAACATTTCACCAAACCTGGGCCTTACCAAACAGAGTATGTTATAAAGCTCAAGAAAGTTATTCTGGAAAGGAGTTCCAGACAGAATTATACGCTTTTCAGTTTTGACATTTCCTAAGGTCTTCCACATGACACTACGGTCATTCCTAGGTGTGTGACCTTCGTCCAGAACAAGCAAACCAGGGTTATCAAGAAGAATACTTCTTACTTTATCATCTTCTGAGCAGCCAGGCTTTTCAGTTGTCAATTTCGTATAGAGACCATAGCTTATTCCTAAAATACCATGACCCTTGTTCCATGAAAGCAGTTTGACAAGCCTTGTCAACTTTTCTGTCCGGTGCTGTTTCTTTATTAATCTACATATGTCCCGGTCCTCTTTTCCAGTGTAATCTGTTGTGTTCAAAATATGGAAGGGAACATCAACGTTCCATTTCTTAAACTCCTCATCCCAAGCAAAGAGCATCCCACGAGGTGCAATAATCACTGGCCGGCAATCTGGAAATACCTTCATATATGTCTGGATAAATACAATAGCTAATCGTGTCTTTCCCGTCCCTGGAGCATGACAGACCACGCATCCTCCAACAACATCAGGCTTTGCTCCATGCCTCAGCTCATCAAGCCTAATATCACCCACCAGATTTGTCCACATAAATTCGAATGCTTCACGCTGATGCTCATACATAGTAGTAATGACCCCAGGGATGAGATCCCATACTGTTCCATATAGATGATAATCTTGAGATTGCTCAGATCCACTACCAGCTTGTTCATATAGATCATGAAATATCAGAGAATTCTTCACACCAGAGCCATTTGTCCACGTAGTTTTCTCAGAAAAAACTGATACCTGGAATGTTCGTACCAGTTAAATGACTGGTCTCACAAGCTTGCGCCGTGGAATATGAGCTAAATGCAATGTGATAATAGTATAATGTAAACTTACCAATGGTGGTAACATGAATTTGACTTCCAGATTTACTAAGGAACAGTATCTACACCTGATTCCAATTTGATCATCAATGATAAAATCATGCTTCCCTCGAGAACAAGGAGGAAGACCCAAATTTATCTGATTTCCTTCTCCATGAGTCTACAAAACAATATAAGACAATCATTTCAAATTGGCTAATTCAGAAAGAAATGGCATGTAGAAACCTTTTGCATGACCACAAGAAATATACATTCCTAATCAAGTACTATAAACAAGACATGTGGCGTTCAAAAACACAGATGGAATTAAGGCACATATAGTTTCTAAAAGAAAAAAAATGATTATGCTGAATAGAGATTACACTCCTTCAGGTGGCATCAAGTATGTAGAAATGCTATGTATGTAGTTAATTCATTGCTGCCCATCTAGGAATTTCATTTCAAACAGATAAAGTAATGTTTATGGTGACAGGGAATATACTACTAACAAATAAGATAGCACTGAGGGTGAAACTTTTAACTAAAAATTAGCACTTCTGTTTCCTTATGTTTGAGAACGTTAATAATAGTGTCATTCACGCAACCATCTATCAGCCATACATAAATGAGCATAAAAGATGGAAAAAAGAAGTACGTACGCGAGGATAGTCATATTTTCATAATAAAATAAATGTACCTCGTCATCATAATAAGTTCCGATATTCTCCGATTCTAGGGCAAAATCAAAGTCAGCCCAAAGCATATCTGATGCTACTTCTTGCTTTGTCTTATCAGCTGGTTTTGAATCTTCATCTCCAAATGAGAACACCAACGGATGCATCTCTTTGAAACTGAACTTGAGCTGAGGATTCAGATCAAATGATAAAGGTTTGCCATTTTTGTCACCACTCATTTTATCTATCAAAAGCTTCATAAGAGACTGCCTCTTCAGCGCTGTTGCCTGGCTGGATTTCTTGCCTGTTTTGGATGATAGATGCCTTTTTTTACTCCCAACTTTACAACTATCAACCTTTTGGAATCCATATCTTTTAACCTGGTCAGAACCTGATGAGTCTGAATCTGAATCCAAGTTCCGCTCATACAAGCGATGCGTCGTTATCCCAAGCTTAAGCTTTTTCCTCCTTTCAAGCTCCCAAGTAAATCGTGATCGTTTTTGTTGCTCAGTTAATGGATCACTACCCACAGGGTACACACTGCCACCTTTCTTATAGGTCACTGGTTGAAAAATGTCGGCGTCTGGATCATACTCCGCCCATTCGAAATCATAGTTTGAGGTAGGAGCAGTGCTATCAATCATTTCATCACTGGATGCATCATTTGGGCTCTTGAGCTTTCTTCTTTCAGCTTCTTCTTTCTCTTCCGCTTCCTCCTCCTCTTCGTCATCATTAGCGTAACTATCACCGCTATCATCATCATCATTGTCGTCATCCTCCTCATCCAATTCTACTTCTGTGTCATCGTCATCCTCTTTCGGCTCATCAGACAAAGCCTCAAAATATGTGTTATATGACAGCCTATCTTGATTTATCCCCCACGCTGATCGAGTTCGCCATGCAACACAAGGGGAAATAACTGGTAATTTTGCTTTCGCTGATGCCTTCCTGGTGGGAACGCTACTTATATCATCAAGCACCTTGACTTCTTCATCGGAGTCTAGGACTTCTATATGCGAGCTCCCCGGAGCTCCTACTCTTTTTAGCTCAGTCTGATCCTTGATGTCTGCTTTATCTTCCTCCTGACAAGCGACCCCACCCAAAGCAGTCTTATGGTTCCCAACATTTTGCATTCCCATCTTAGAATGGTCGTGCATTGGTTCAGACATGCCAGTTTCGTCAGCATCATCCGTAAAATCATCATCACCACCATCATCGGTGAACTCCATCTCATCCTCAGCTTCCCAATCCGCTCCATCAGTAACCAAGTCTCCACCAGTGCCGTAAGTACGGATAATCTCTCCAACGAGCTGCTCCTCCAAAAGCTCATCATCGTAGTCCTCGTCAAAGGTTGCTGCCTCGTCATCCTTCATATCCACAGTTGGCAACAGCTCCGCATTTCCACCATCACCCAGATCCTCACGGACATTGGAACCAACAACTTGCTGACCTCGGCCATCTTCCACTCCCTCTGCATCACCTGGGATCACTTTATTGCCCCCCGGATTCAAATTCACAGCTCTGACCTCCTGGCTCCCGCCACTTTCCTCAATCTGATCCCCACTAGTGGCTCCGCGATGAACCCTGTTACATCGACCGACGCCACTTGACACACCAGTACGGGGTTCCTCGTTCTCCTCGCCTGAAGCATCATCGTTCTGCCCGCTGTTCTCGTCACTTCCATTGGCACGTGAAACTTTCACCTTTTTCCCACGGGCGGGCGCCTCCGTCTTCGCTGGCTGAGGCGAATCCTTGACCGTCCGCTTGCCCGAGCGTCCCCTGCTCGCTGACTCCGGCTTCCGTCGCGGGCTCACGAGCCGCTTCTCTCTCGACGCCGACCTCGGCGCCGCAGCGGCCTTACTCCCTCCGCCGCTGCCCGGAGCCTCCGTGTCATCCGCGCTCGCTCCCTTCCTCCGCTTCGACCGCGGGGCCGCTTCCTCGGCCGCGGCCGCCGCCTGCATCGCCAGCCTCCGAGATCGCGTCCGCATCGCCACCGCGCCCGCCGGCACCATCATCGGCGGCGGCGTCGCCTTCGACTCTCCGCCGCGCCCGCTCGCAGCGCCACCGGCCGCCTCGCCACCGCGGTCGTCGTCGTCATCGCCGCCGAGGTCAATGACGACGACCGGCTCCTTAACGCGGGAGGAGCGGCGCGCACGGGAGGACAACGCCGCCGCCGCCGCCGCGGATTCTCCGCGGGTGGCGCGAGCGCGCCGCACGGAGCGCACCATGCGAGTGCGGGGTCGGCGGGTTCTGCTGCGGCAACGGCGCGGGGGAATTAAAGGGGGTTGTTGATGCCTAGTCGTCGCCCTGGGAAGGGAGAGAGGTTTATGGACGGGCGTATGACGGGTGGGACCGAGCGGGGTTTTGGGGCGGTGGGGTCCGTATCGGGCGAACGACACGGAGGGAGAGAAAAAGCCCGGGAAGCGGCGGCCGCGGGCCCTGGGGCAATGGAACGAAGCCCGAGGCCGTCAGGATCAGGTGCGGCCGCGCTTTGTCGTCGCAAATGCTGTGGCGCGGACGCTACCGAGAGGGGATGCTCCAGCCCACGAGCGCCAGTGGGAGTGGATTCTGATGTCGTGATAGATGCAGAGGCCACGGCACTTTATTCGATTCTCAAGCTGTTTTGGGCAAAATCAACCAGTGCGTGCATAGACTGCACGCAGCTAGAGCTCTCGTCTGATTCTTAGTTGTTTCAAGCTGTTTCAGGAAACAGTCAAGTGCCGGCATAACGGTTAACAGTTTTGTGGGAGAAATCTGCGACGGTTCACATGATTCATTTCACTATCGCATTTGGATATATGGATTAGTACATGGTTTTTCGTACGTGCATCAAGTCTAATCAATGTTACCCAAAAGAGTTACTAGTATTCAGTGTTGTTAAAGCACCAATATTACGCTCTTATTTGCGTAAAGGTGCACATCAAATTGCGCTACAGAAAGCGGAGTAACAACGCTAATTGTAAGAACATTTCTGCAGTCGTTTATTATTTTGTGAATTCAATAAAAAAACATTAGGCAATTATTTGTGAAAATGATCGATTCTCTTAGTATGAAAACTCTCAGGCACATGTTTTGCTATAAACCGGTATAAAGATAACAAAACTACGCATATGTTACTATTGCATATGATTTTTTTTTGATGAAATGTTGACAAGTTAAAACTACATCTTGTAAAGTGTGCTATCTATATGCGAAATGTCAATCCATATATCATTTGTAAACTAATTATGGTAAGAAACAGATTATGATAAAAAGTTACAACTAAAACGATAATATGTGTTATCTATATATTAAAAGTCTGAGCCATATGTCATATGTCAGGTATAGTATGAAACAGATACATTAATATGGATAGACACATTATGTGCTACTCAGTTATGTTCATATATTATCATAGATTCTCACGGCACACATCAACTTTAAAGTTAACAAAAGTTTTCTTTTTCAGAGGTAATTTGTCTTCTAGTTCTTGATTCCAATGCGAGATGCCTCGAAATCGACTTTTGACATGCCCCATAGGTGCTGCTAACCCAGTGGTCCAACGCCCACAGAAACCTATAACATTGAAAAGATAGGTTTCTGCTGGGCGTCACCAACGATTTTTCCTTCCCCGCTGAAAGCTTGATCAATTGTTAGGGTAATTGCCTAAATATTTCTATGTACCTGTATTTTTAATAAAATCTTTGTTTCTAATTACTTGTCATTTTAGAGTTTACAAGTTTTTCCTATTCATTTATCATTATTGCTTTTCAATATATGTCCTCCGTCCCATTTTATAGTGAAAAAAGTGAGATATTTGAAAACGAAAAAGAGAGAGATAGCATTAAAGATTGTATGGAGGAGAGAAAAAACTATCTCGGTACATGAGAATGATTTAGTGTAATTTTAGAAAATCTAAGAAAGCTAGGATACCTTATAATTTCAGAAAGAGAGAGTAACTTTCTCTATTCACAGCTCTATTTCTATCTTTTCTCCTCATTTTCAATACGTCTCACATTTTTCATCATCTTTAATTTTCGTACCCATACTAAAAAATGACAAGTAAAAGTAGATTGAGAGAGTACAAAATTTTGGTTCTTTAGAAGACTAAGACCTTGTATGGGTTCTAAAAAATTATCTTACATGAGAAAATATATACAGTAGGATTATTTGTGGTAAACTAATCAAGACGAAATCTGTGCATGT
>BCLF01000025.1:455055-493971 GCA_001602275.1 Zoysia japonica | reverse complement strand
GTGAATAGTGAATACTACCAGAATCCCACAATAATATAAGGAACAACAACACGAGATGATTGAATCTACAAAATTTAAACAGTTCAAAATTTAATTGTTCAAAATATTCCAAAGTTATAACTGTTGAAAATAAAATGCTAGCCACCTATAACAAGAATGTCTGTTATCATCTGCCCTTGATTTATGGTCGAAGCATAACAAGTGAACAAAATAGTAGATGGCCATACAATATTGGAACAATTTTCTAGGAGCATAAATCAAATATCCTATTTAATATCGCAGGAGGGTTTACTTTGATGTATATATTTTTTTAAAAAAATCACACAATAAGAAGAGAAGAAAATAGGAAAACACTAGACAGTTACATCACCACACTTCCAATGTCATTATGACAGCTTAAAAAAAAAGAGAAAAGATAATGCCAAAACGTAAGTAGTTCAACGGAGAAAATATAAGAGGACAATATATTAACCAAAAACCTAAGAAGCTTTTCTTTCTCAAATGCTTCTACTGTATGGTACTCAAGCTGTTAGACATCAAGGTTGAAGATAGTATCTTAATAACATAAACATGGTAGCAGAACTTGACAATTCATGAAAATAATATATTGTATAACATCTGCGACTCATCAGTTGCATCACAACTGTCCATCTCGATACCCATGATGCTATGCGCACCAAGTTTTGTCTTTTTATTTGTTATTGTCATGTTCTTTGTTGTGAATTAGAACCGTCGGTCAACTAGTAGATGATAAAGATGTGGTTTGATCTATCCATCTTACATGTGTATCTCTAAAATGTACAATCATATTTTATTTTTACATCTGCATATACAACTCTTTGCTCTTTTTAATATTTAGACATTTATATTTTTCTCCTTTTGATTTTATTAGGTTTATTTTATGTTCTTTTTCTTGTATTTTTTTTCGATCAGGTCTAAAACCATATCCAATTATTTCTTAGTGCAATAAAACCTTCAAATGTCGTAAAAAGAGTAAATTTCACAAAACTACATATATTTTATCAATATTATCACAAAACTATAGATTTAAGTTATACTTTTATAAAGCTACATATTTTTATCTAATTTATCACAAAACTACAAGTTTGGTATCTAAATTTTCACAAAATTACAGATTTTATGTTCAATTTGTCACAAAATATAGATTCTATACATATATCGTTGAAACCACTGTAGCAAATTTGTAGCTATATGAAACTATGACTTAAATCTATAGTTTTATGATAATATAAGTAAAATACCTGTAATTTTGTAAAAAATTAGGGACTAGTTAGCCGCTATGAGGTAAATTTTACAATCAAAATTATTATCTTGGATATATCAAATCATAGTAGGCTACTGCCGGAACAGAACGGAAAATCTTTTAAGTACCTCACGTAATTTATATTTTGACGGCTTTATAAATTTCTGTACCAAGATTTCATATGTACTCCGTAAGAGTCATAAAAGGGATTGGCACATGAAAACATTCACAATCTAAAATGATCTTTATTATCTGTTAAATAAAACTATATAGAATTTCGGGCAGGTAATTCGTTTCTCACTGCAGCTAGTTTATTTTTTCGGACCCATTACCGGGCCTAATCAGGGCCCGCATTTTTTTTTCCTCTACCCCGTCCATAGTGCGTAAAATGGCGAGCGACCACGCTGAAGGCCGGATGACCTCAGGTCCCAACACCTCCGCGGAGCACACGCGGCACCTCCATTCCAAGCGCACGGAAAAGGTGGACGGAACTGAAGAGCAGCAGGCAAGCCAAGAGCTTGTCGTCCCTCCCACCGCATCACCAGTTCACCACCAACCCCCTACTATTCCTCTCAGAAATTCCCCCGGCTCACACTCGTCTCCTTCCCGAAACCCCCGTCCAGATCTACCCCGTAATCGCCTTGCCGCTCCCTCCTCGTCCCACCCCGCGCCCTAAGGGCGGAGGAACCCCTCGGCGCCGGCGCGATGCGGGTGCCGTGCTGCTCGCTGTGCAACATCCGGTACGATGAGGACGAGCACGTGCCGCTGCTCCTCCACTGCGGCCACGGCTTCTGCCGCGCGTGCCTCGCCCGCATGCTCGCGGCCGCACCCGGCGCCGTGCTGCCGTGTCCGCGGTGCCGCCACCCGACCGCCGTCGGCAACTCCGTCTCCGCGCTGCGGAAGAACTTCCCAATCCTCTCCCTCCTCTCCGCGTCACCTTCCTCCCCGTCCTTCCTCCACTCAGAATCGGGGTCGTCCTCCGGCTCCGATGACGAGGATGGCTTCTTTGCGCGACCCAGTCGCCGCCCCACCCCGCCTGCAGCGCCACCCGGATGCAGCAACGTCGACCTCGCCTCTCACCCAGACCTCAAGCTCGCCCGCCGCATTGGTAGTGGCTCGCCCGGCCCTGCTGGGCAGGAGGTGTTGGCAGGCACGCTGTCCCGTGGCAGTGGGGCCAAGAGGTGCAAACACCAAGTGGCAGTGAAGAGGGTGCCCGTCCCAGTTGGGGATGGGCTGGAGGGAATCCAGGAGGAGGTGGAACGGCTCAGGCGTGCCTCCTCATGGTGCCGAAACGTGTGCACGTTCCATGGCGCCATTAGGGTTGGCGGGCACCTCTGCTTTGTGATGGATCGTTACGTGGGTTCAGTGCAGGCAGAGATGCGGCAGAATGGTGGGCGTCTCACGTTGGAGCAGATACTCAGGTGTGGCATTGTTGCATCTAAATACGGACAGTTCTTAGTTCTCGTTGATATACTTGATGTACTACTGATCACCATGATAACTGCACCTGGAAACGTTGATTGAGTTGCAATATCACACATCATTGTCTGATTACCCACATAGTCATGCATACTTTTTGAAGCTGACATGCTAAAGAAGCACATTTAGCTAGAAATGCTTATGGAATGCGATGATCGTGGTAATTTGTTAGCTTGATACGCAACGCGAAAGTTGTCTTTTACGTAATAGTGCTATTCAATTGGTTTCGTTGGTAATGCTACGTGTCCTGTTATGTCTGGGTGCATGCTGCTAGCTTCTTTGTCTTGTGTTTGTTGTATTGTAGCGTAAAAGTTTTGAAGAAGATTAGTTTGTCACAGTTAAATGTTTAGATAGATTGAAAGATCGGTGCTCTGTAATTCAAAGAAAAGCATGTTGTTAGTTTGTACTGAACAGAATCAGTGAATAACACTATTTTGGCCTTAATTTATTTGGTAAATCAATCCATACGAAATTGTTAAGCTGTATTGCTTCAGTTCTGTCAATCATGTGGGATGTTATCACCATACCTTTTTTGGATATGCTGATGACATTAATACTCCTTATGACATTCATTCGTGTTGAATGATTTCCCTAGAATAATGCATGCTGGCACCGACAACATTCATTTTTCTAATTCTGAGTCATATTTGGCACTGGTACATCTAAATTCATCGATAAACTGGTACCGTCTTTAGAAAAACTTAGAGCAAAATTGTCAGTAAACTGTTAATTCATGTTTTCTTTTTTGTGTGAAGAAGATTATTGTCAGTTTTAAGTTTAGCCTGAACATTCTATGTGATTTTTTTTTGCCATAGAGGAGTATTCCTAATATTTTCGCTATTGTTGGATTTGGTACTAGTATATATAATACTCCCTCCGTCCCAAAATACTTGTCATCCTAGCCTCTTCAAGTTTTCCCAATTTACTTGTCAGCCTCACTTCCCAATGCAACTTTCTCTATTTCCAATAGATTTCTATCTCTATCTCTTTCCTCCTTGTTTTCAGCACATACCACCTTTTCATCCCTCCTTAATTCCTGAGCCCAGAGCCAGGATGACAACTAATTTGGGATGGAGGAGTATATTATAATGACGACTATCTGTTGACAGGTCAGTTACCAACCCTTTCTGATGGCAACTGAATAAGCAGCCGTTTCATGGCTCAAGATTGTCTATTCAGTTAATTGTTAACTGGGTGATGATTAAATTGTTGTTGTATTGTAGCTAGGCGAATTCTCTAATTACATGCTATGGTATCCTAATTCATTACTTTCCCAGTTTCTGTAATATGAGTATGACAAACCAATTTCATTTTCCTAGCCATGGGATTTCTTTGTAGTGTTTTGGCATTTTCTAATACATACTACAGAGTACATATCAATTCCTATTAATAACCATAATAGTGCTGTAATGATACTTTGATACTTCAATTCAAACATCATGTCTTCACTAACTAAAATTTTGGTAGATATGTAATTTTCCAAGCTAGTTGAGTTATCCTTACTGCCTCTGTGTCCCGGACCCTGATGGTATTTGATGTTTCTGTGGAAACCATTATGGGTTCAATATTGGTAGTTTTAACTATATGATATCAACCATTCAAATTAATTTTACGCATGTTGTACTGATGTAGCACATTTGATGAAATTTTGTCATCTCAGCCAATAAAACGGTTGCAATGTGTGTGTGGACAAGTAATATTTTAGTACTTCACTTTTGTTTTATTTGAGTGAGAACATTGTCTTCAAGGATACACATAAGTTAGATGGAGTACCAACATCATACGTAGGAAGGGTATTTTTCTATCTTTTTGCATTAACCAAAGTATCTAGCTTTTTTTTTAATAGACAATTGTTGTTTTTGTTCTCCAATTCTCATAACAATTAAGGCATACTTTACCATTGGTCGTTACTTTTTATAAAATTATTTGGTATGGAACTATTTTGCACCACTGATGAATTATTCCTGAGCTTGACTTTTTAGGTACGGAGCAGATATTGCCCGTGGGGTGGCGGAACTTCATGCAGCGGGAATTGTGTGCATGAGCATAAAGCCATCAAACATTCTTTTAGATGCAAATGGCCATGCAGTCGTTTCAGATTATGGTCTTTCAGCAATTCTGAAGAACCTCACTAATAGGAGAGTACCTGATGAGTCCAGCTTGGCTGGCATGGATGCTACACTGCTTAGCCCAAACTATATAGCGCCGGAGGCATGGGGACCATTGAAGAAATCACTGAATATGTTCTGGGATAGTGCAAATGGAATTTCACCAGAATCAGATGCATGGAGTTTCGGATGCACACTAGTGGAAATGTGCACTGGCGCTGTTCCGTAAGTAGTCTTTCTATTTTGAGTCGCAAAGAAAAAAGTAGTCTTTCTATTTCATTTGTGTTCCTTACTACTTTGTGAACAGTATGGTTGATGCTAATTGAAATGCAGATGGGCTGGGCTAAGTGCAGACGAAATATGTAAATCTGTTGTAAAAGAAAGGAAGCCACCGCCGCAATATTCAAGAGTAGTAGGTGTAGGACTTCCTGGGGAATTGTGGAAAATGATTGGTGACTGTTTACAGTTCCGTGCTTCAAGAAGACCTTCCTTTCAAGACATGCTTAAAATTTTTCTTCGACATCTTCTAGACATACCAAGGAGCCCACCAGCGAGTCCTGAGAAGTAATTTCTCCATCCCATTTTGTATTGCTTCATGTTGAATAGTACATGAAAACTAAAAGTTTTTGTAGAATGTGTATACTTACCTGAAAGTAAAGTATAACAATAAAATATAATAATCAGCATCTTTGGAGATTAACAATCTAATTTTCATCCCAAACTTACCTTTTTTTTGAGCTTGTAGTTTTTTTTTATGTGAAGCATTCTAACACAGTACTTGCTAATGCAGCGATTTCACAAATGGAAGCTTGCCCAATGGCATGGAACCACCTGCAACATCCATCCTGGAGATGTTTCATGATAATCCAAACGCTTTACATCATCTTGTATGCGAAGGAGATACAGCTGGTGTTAGGTTTGTCCTTAGTAAATTTTTTGTGGCTGCTTCCATAGCACATGCCTTTTAACGCTAAAGCTTTTGTAACTGCCAGGGATTTACTCGCAAAGGCTGCTTCTGAGAGAAATGGTAATTTAGTCCGTTCTCTCGTAGAAGCACAAAATACAGATGGGCACACTGCCTTACATTTAGCATGCCGCAGAGGATCAGCAGAGCTCGTGGAAGCTATCGTGGCTTACCAAGAGAATGTAGACATATTAGATAAGAATGAAGATCCTCCTATAGTTTTTGCTTTGGCCGCTGGCTCTCCACAGTGTGTTCATGCGCTTATTGGGAGGTCTGCTGATGTAAACTCTAGGCTTAGAGAAGGCCTGGGTCCTACTCTTGCCCATGTATGTGCTCATCATGGTCAACCAGACTGCATGCAGGTATGTGATCATGCTCATTTCTTCCTGTATCATCTTGTTGGTTCCTATTTTAATCTTATTTTTGTGCCTCATGCAGGAATTGCTGATGGCTGGAGCTGATCCTAATGCAGTAGATGGGGAAGGTGAATCTATACTGCATATTGCGGTGGGCAGCAAATATACTGATTGCGCTATTGTTATACTGGAACATGGAGGTTGCAGGTCGATGGGCGTGCCAAATTCTCAACATAAAACGTAAGATATGTACCTAGGGTCCCATTGAAAGGGCAAGCGATTGGTACACTTTATTCTGTTATCCTGCACCTGGCATTCCATTATCCTTCTTTGAACATGTTACCTGTTGATTTCTTTTTCTGGTGACATTTCAATCTGATGATAAATAGGCCCTTGCACCTATGTGTTGAGACATGGAATACGGCTGTGGTACAAAGATGGGTTGAAGTTGCATCTGAAGAGGAGATTGCTGAAGCAATCGATATTCCTAGCCCTGTCGGGACTGCTTTATGCATGGCAGCAGCTCTTAAAAAAGAGCATGAGAAAGGTAATATCTGGCTTCTGCTTCTACCATAGATTTCTGATTTACGACTATTTGGTCTTTTATTTCCTAAACGTAGTGTATTATGAATAATATTCCTATATGGACTTTTATTTGTCAGAGGGTCGAGAGCTAGTAAGAATACTACTTGCTGCTGGTGCTGATCCTACAGCGCAAGATTATCCACACTGCAGAACTGCACTACATACTGCAGCAATGATCAACGACGTGGAATTGGTTAAGGTAAATGCGTCTGTGGTTAATTTTCATAACACTTCTTTCCTGTTTCTGCTTGCCATGTCAAAGTGACTTTCTTATTTTACTGTAATGACAGATTATTCTGGAAGCTGGAGTTGATGTGAATATAAGAAATGCTCAAAACACGACCCCGCTTCATGTTGCACTGAACAGAGGTGCAAACTCGTGTGTTGGTTTGCTTTTAGCAGCTGGAGCAGACTGCAACATGCAGGTACCACCCTTTCTTGATCATTTTCCTAGAAAATTTTGGGTTCAATCTGGAAGATAAGTTCAGTGTTTGCTCATTAGTGCATGTGGTATCAGTGATTTTATGGTAGTGGTATGAGGCTACAAGTGTGGAACTTGTGCCCGGCCCCATTTCACTCACCATTCGTTCAGATTCACTTATTATGATTTTCTTTTCTACTTGAGGAAATTTACATTCTTTGCATCATCTGTTTTGTCACATTGTATTTGAATCGTTTTGGTTCTGTGTCATATTTTTGCATGATAATAGGCAGAGGACTTCCATGCTTCACTGTTTTATAGCAGCAAGTAGAAAATTATGCTCAGCCAAAGCATACTATACACATGTTTTACTGGTTAATAGCGTTTCGGCGAATCTTTCTTGATATCCTTAGCCAACAATCACTGTGCAAAGGCCACTTGCAGAATAAAAAAAATAAATGGTAAAATGGAAGAAGGATCACTCCAACCACTGGATAGAGCATCCTCTATATGAAAGGGAAGCTGTTACTTTAAGTAGTTAGGGTACACAGAACTGAATGGAAAAAGGATCATTTCGGGCCCCTTTGGCAGAGCTCCCAACTCCTGATTCTCAGGCAAAATCAGGGGAGCTCTGCCAAACACTGTTTTTCAGGAGAAGTGATTCTTGTCTGATTCTGTGAAGTGATTCTCTGAAATGAACTAAGAGGCTAAAAAAGTAGCTTCTCCTGATTCTGTGAAGTGATTCTCTGTTCTGATTCTAAGAGTTTATTTTAGAGAATCAAAGAGAATCACTTTCAGCCACATAATCACATCACAGAAGGATCAGAAGTGAATCCAAAGAATCAGGAGCTGAGAGCTCTGCCAAAGGGGCCCTTCATCTTTTTGACAGTATTCTGCATGGTTTCTCTTACATTATTTGTTCCACATTCCGATGGATCCTTTTTTTTTTTATTCTGTGTAGTTAGGGTACACAGAACTGAAATTCTGACACCATTTTTGTTCTACCTTTTATTGTTTTATTCAAACTTGGTTTTATTACAATTGTATCTTTGAACCAGGCTATAATATGGGTGTAATATTGTTCTATTTGTTCAATTAGGACGATGATGGTGACAATGCTTTTCACATAGCTGCTGATGCAGCCAAAATGATACGCGAAAACCTTGCATGGGTTGTCAAAATGCTACAACAGCCATCACCTGCTATTGATGTGAGAAACCACAGGTAAAAAACTAATGAATAGACCAGATCCCCTGTTTTCCACATTTTGGTGGGTTAGTGTCTACTACATATATTTTTCTATTCTCCAAATTTTCAAGGGATTCTAGCAAGTACCTATATGTAATATTTGCTCCCACCAAGGATGGAGAGGGACAATTATCTTTTCCCCTTCCCTATATAAAGGATCTAAGGGGTCATTGGTGGGGAGGTTTGATCCACTTGGCAATTACTATTCTCTTGTTTTGGGGCAATGCACCAACATTCTGCATGTTACACCACTATTATATTATATTGCTGCAGAAATAAATAGCACACAACTTGATATGAAATGTTATTTTTAGTTGCTTAACTATTTATTAGCTGAAACCATTTCTTTCAAGTGTTGTTTAATATTTTTCCTTGAATTACGCTGTGATTGTGCGAAGGAAAAGTTCTGTTGCAAAATTTGTTTGTCACAACAATGTTAACGCATTTGAACAATATTCCTATAAACTATAGAGGCTGGACACTGCAAGACTTTTTGGAGAGGCTACCACGAGAGTGGATTTATGAAGAACTGATGGAAACACTTGAAGACAAAGGAGTTCATCTGTCCCCAACTATGTAAGGAACTCACACTCTGTTGAATTTGGATTGATGTCATGGAACAACACATACTCTTTCATGCTACCACAGAACTACACTTTTAGAATAAGTTTCATAAAAATTACACTTCATGTATTTACAACCAAACCACATATTTCCATTCTAGACACCAGATCTGATATCCACAGTCCACATGTATGTCTTCTTGTCATATTGCTGAAATGGAGTTGCTTGTCATACTGTTAAGGGAGAGCTGCCACCTCTATTAAAGAAAAAACAGAGTTCTTGTCATCTTGATAATGTGGCGCTGAGGGTGATTAAATTCCTATCTCTCTTTCACCCAACTATGTGTCTTATCATGACCCAAGCTGGCCGTTGTTCTTTGACTAGAACTGTAATTTGGTAAAACTGTCTTTTTATATGTTTTTAAATGTGTGATAGCATGAAAACATTTCAAGTGTATTGCTACATAGAATTCCTTATCCAAATACTTTACACACACTGGGATTGTTTTTAGACAGCTTAATTAGAGCATGTGGGGTGTCATGAAATGTATCTTTCTTTTATTGATCCATTTTCAAATGCATAAGTTGGTTACACTTGATATGTCAATTTTTTTAGAGCATATGGGGTGTAATGAAATATATTTTGCTTTTATTGATCCATTTTCAAATGCATAAGTTGGTTACACTTTTGTTACCTGAAAAGCTTCTAGCTGGCTTATCTTTTCACATTGGTGATGGATGTCACAAGAGACATACAAGGTGATATTCATTGGCTTGTGCTCTTTGCGGATGCTGTAATATTAGTGGATGAGACCAGGATGGGGGTTAACAAGAAATTAGTATTGTGGAGATGGACGTTGGAGTCGAAGGGTTTTAGACTAAGTAGGTTTAAAACAGAGTATATGAGGTGTGCTTTCAATGCTACCGCATTTGAGGTGGGAGATGTTAGGGTTTAGCATGGTCAGGTGGTACCCAAGAGAGAGACTTTCAGTTACTTGGGATCGATTCTGTAGGAGGATGGGGATATTGATGAAGATGTTAGTCATAGAATTGAAGCAGGTGGTTGAAGTGGCGTGACATCCTATGTGACAGAATGGTGCCACGAAAGCTAAAAAGGCAAATTGTATAGGACTGCTAGGCTGCGTACCATGTTATATGGGGTCGAATGTTGGCCTATTAAAAGGTGATGTGTCCAACAGCTAAATGTAATAGAAATACATATGTTGTGATGGATTATAGCTAGGCAAGAAGAGATCATGTCCGGAACAATGACATACCAAGATTAGGGGTAGCACTAGTTGAGGGAAGCTTGTGTAGCATCATTTGAGGTGGACATGGGAGGAGTCCGTGAAGAAAAAATTGAAGGATTGGGATATCGCCAACGAGCTGGCCTTAGATTGGAGATTATGGAGACTAACAATTCACGTGCTAGAACCTTGATTTTCGGTTTCCCCTCTTTTTCCTTTTTCATCCCCCCCCCCCCTTTTCCCCCCCTCTTTTTTCTCTTCCTTTTTTCCCTTAATTTTTGTCTTTTTTTTTCCCTTGTGATCTGTCTCTTAGGGGCTTTATCTCTAGCCTACCCCAACTTATTTGCGACTAAAAGGCTTTGTTGTTGTAGCTGCGAGCTTGGATACTATATTTATTCCATTGTACATGAATATGATACCAATAGTCTGCTATGCACAGCTTTGACCATTGTGATATCTATTCAAATATTTGCCACAAACAATCACAACCCTATTGACATACTTTTAACAATGAATCTGGAATTATATAAATTAAAAGTTTCATTTTGCATGAATATGATACTAATAGTCTGCTGTGCACAACTTTGACCATTGTGATATCTATTCAGATATTTGCCAAATTTTTTTTTAACGGTAGTGACATACTTTTAACAATGAATCTGGAATTATATAAATCAAAAGTTTAACTATTGGTGTTCTAGTGACAGGAAACGGAGAGAATGCATGCTACTTCATTCTAATTTTTAATAATGCTTTCACTTAATTTTGTAACCAGGTACGAGGTGGCTGATTGGGTGAAATTTAGAAGAACTGTTACTTCACCAGCTTTTGGGTGGCAAGGTGCTGGACCCAGAAGCATTGGGTTTGTCCAGTCAGTAGTAGACAGTGATCACCTTATTGTGTCATTTTGTACTGGAGAAGCCCGTGTTCTGGCTAGTGAAGTTATCAAAGTTATTCCACTGAATAGGGGTCAACATGTGCAGCTCAAGCCGGATGTTTCAGAACCAAGGTAAATCAAGCTTATTCATTCTTTATTTTGTTACTAGTTATTACACATATTGCTTGCCTCATGTCTCATTGTGAATTGGATAGAGCAATGGCTATTATTTCATAGGAGGCACAACATCATGATGAAAATTTCTTTTTATTTGCTGTGTCGCTTTTTTTCCATTGGTTTATTGAACGTGGCAGGCCATTTTGTTATTTATGTGAAATCTGGATAAAATTGTCAATTAATAAAAACCTAATGTGTAGCCTCTGTTGACATAAAAGGTACTGGTGTGGAGACCTACCCTTTGTATTTTGTTGGTTTCTGCTAGTAAAAGGCTCCGATGATTTTTGTGAGCATATAGATTCATATTGCCTTGTGCACGTGTTCAATTTGCTGTGCCTGGTTCTTTACTTGCGCTGACCATGCTCGTAACAAGTCATTCAGTTACTTTAAGGAGACATATCAGTCTTTTCCTGTTACATTTATCTGTGCAAGTTTAAACTGATGCACTATAGGCTTTTAAATGATTTAATGTGCTTGAAGTGATGATATTTTGCAAATGATGCTTTACATCAGCCATTTGCATACTCTGAAGTTGCTTCTGACAACTGCAAATAGTAAAGTTGAAAAACTTTATGATATATTGTATCGCTGCTGCCATTTATGACAATGTTATTAATGCGCTCTTTCAACAGAGATCGGCTTTTAGGCCATGGCCACCAACAATGTGGTAACATAACAAGTTGTGAAATGTCTTTGATAATATATCCAACGCTGCACTGATCTCACCACACTGTTTGGCAAGTTAAACAATATCATTTTCCTCTCATTATCTGATATTCTATTGTCAGGTTTGGATGGCGTGGCCAGTCGAGGGATAGCATTGGGACGGTTCTGTGTGTTGATGATGATGGTATCTTGAGGGTTGGTTTTCCTGGAGCTTCTAGAGGATGGAGAGCTGATCCTGCTGAAATTGAAAGGGTGGAAGAGTATAAGGTCGGTAATTGGGTACGGATTCGTCCCTCACTGACTGTTGCTGTACATGGGATGGAAGCAATTACTCCTGGAAGCGTTGGTATTGTATACTCCATCAGACCAGATAGCAGCCTTCTATTGGGACTATGCTATTTATCCAACCCATCGTTGTGTGAACCAGAGGAGGTGGAACATGTGGATCCCTTCAAGGTAAATGTTCATGTAATTACAATTTAATCTCATACTAGCTCCAAGCCTGTGTGTCATCACGGAAAATCAAATTGTCACAGTTAGACAGTGTTTCCCATCGTACCAAATGTTTTTTAGAATGGACACAGTTTAAGATTATTGAAAGTTACATTTTTACACACTTTTGTAGATGAGAGAGTGGTTATCAAGACCATAACTCTTAAATTCATTCAATTTAGAGGAATATAATATTCAAATCTTTCCATATTTTTGGGTTCCTGAGATGAATACCGTTGAATGAGCTAAAAGTATGCTTGCAAAACCACTCATTTTCTTATGTTATCAGTAAGTTTCTTTTTCAGTCAGCTAGATCATACTACTATATTAATATGCTTGTGAATCATCAAAATGTGGATTTTTTCAGTCTGCATAAAAACTCACGCTTTCATCATTGAGAATTTCAATTTCTTAACTAAGGCGATCTCGCCGAAGGAATTTATTCACTGAAGCATCCGAACAATTCACTGAATGTTTTGCTAAATGGTACAGTTGATCAACCACCATCTATTTAAACACTGTTTAATTCCATCTAGATGACATTTAGGCTTAGAGAAGGGCAGCCGTTTCAGAAAGCTACTAAACAATGGTTAACCTAAACTAAAATTAAGACCGGACCAATTACTATAGCAGAGTAGCATGCCCTTGTATGTAAATGGTCCAATCAAACAGTTGGTTCCCAGAAGCTCTGTAAAACCAGAAACCTGTGTTCTAACGGGTTTAGCTTTTGGTGCGCGGATGACGGACTGCCGGTGCCACTGCTGGGTGAGACATTGAGCAGCTTCTGTTGTGGTCAGAGAAGCTTCAAGGAGTTGAAGCAAAATCTGTGCAGTGCAGAGCAGCTAGGTCTCATCATAATGTGTATGCGGAGGTTGCAGCCTTATGGTGGACCCGAAGAGGGCACGGAGGCACTGCAGCAGCCTTGCTCTTGTGATGGAGGCGAAGCTATGATGCTGTGCTGGGGTAGCCAAGCAGTTAGCTGGTGTGGTTGGCAGAGAAGCAGGAGCGTCCAGCAGAGAAAGAAAGATGAGGCATTCCTATGGTTCCCGTGCGAGCAGATATGACGCAATGGTGGCGTTGGAGGCAGCAATTCACAAGATCATTCAGATCTGAGAAGATTGCAGGCTGCAGTTGAGTGGGAGATGGAGAAAGGAAGAAGCAAGCGTGCAAGTTGGACAGATCCCACCTGTCGACGCGTCTGGGGTGGGAGAGGGGTGGCGATGGATGACGACTGGGCACAACCAACTCCAAATTGTAGCCCTTGAAAAAAAGCGTAATTAAGCGCTTGCTTACATGAGCTTAAGCATGGAGCGGCGGCTTCCTGCCTCGCTTCAGGGTGTACAAGTGCGCTAGGCGAAGCTCTACTGAGGCCACGCTGCCACTGCTCTGCCGAGGTTGCATATCCGCCCGTCCATCCCCAAGATCCACATCCATGCCATGAGGAAGGAAAGAGGCGGGTGAGTGGTGGAGTTAAGGTCTCGGTGGAGCTAGAGAGAGAGAGGGTGGGGGAGAGAGAAAGAATTCTTAAGTAATTTTAGAATTCTAAATATCAGCCTTGCTACAGTAAGGAATGCTTAAACACGCCTAAGCTAGGGTTACCGCTTGCTTAACATGTAGTGCCTATTTTTTCCCCTGGATTTTAGTATTGTACAGACAGTTCATGTTCTTTTGCTTGTGTTTACATTTACCAATTACATTAAGGATTCCTTTGATATTGCGGCAGCTTTTCTCTGCATCTTTATTTGAACTACCTTTTGGATTTGTGAGCTAAGCATCAAAACTCCTTTTAAGAGCATAGCATAAATGTTTTACTATTGATTTGCCCGCTGTTAAGATCCGACAGGGCAGCAGCGCAATGATGAGCTTGCCTTGCATATATTCTTTCTTGTGTGACTTAATGATGGCTTGTTTTGGTTTTGCTTAATGTGATTTCTTATATCGTTTCTAGATTGGTGACCAAGTATGCGTAAAGAGGTCTGTTGCAGAGCCTAGATATGCCTGGGGTGGTGAGACACATCACAGTGTGGGGAAAATAGTAGACATCGAGAGTGATGGTCTACTTATTATTGATATTCCGAATCGATCTGCAGCATGGCAGGCAGATCCATCAGACATGGAAAAGATAGAGAACTTTAAGGTATAATACCTTTTTTAATATTTGAATAGTAGATTAAAGTCAGATTCTTATCTCCTATTTGTCTTTGTAGGTTGGTGATTGGGTTAGAATCAAAGCCACAGTACCATCGCCCAAATATGGGTGGGAGGATGTGACTCGTAATAGTATTGGGATAGTTCACAGTCTAGAAGAAGATGGTGATATGGGTGTTGCTTTCTGCTTCAGAAGCAAGCTTTTTCTTTGCTCAGTTGCAGATGTGGAGAAGGCCCAGCCTTTTGATGTCGGGGAAAAGGTGCATGTAATACCTTCCATATCACAGCCACGCCTTGGATGGTCTAATGAAACTGCTGCGACCATTGGAGCCGTATCAAGGATTGATATGGATGGGACTTTAAATATCAAGGTTTCTGGCAGAAAAAACTTGTGGAAGGTAGCTCCAGGTGATGCCGAGAGGCTCTCGGCTTTTGAGGTTGGAGACTGGGTGCGGACTAAGCCAAGTATTGGGAGCAGACCGACTTATGATTGGAGTGTAGGAAAAATAAGCATTGCAGTAGTCCATAGCATTCAGGACTCTGGCTACTTAGAGTTGGCTGGTTGTTTCAGGAATGGAAAATGGTTGACACATAACACAGATATTGAGAAAGTACAGCGCTTCAAGATTGGTCAGCATGTTCGATTTCGTGCTGGGATTTCAGAGCCTAGGTGGGGATGGAGAGATGCAAAGCCTGATTCTAGAGGCATAGTAGCTGGTGTACATGCTGATGGAGAAGTAAGGGTAGCCTTCTTTGGTGTGCCTGGGTTGTGGAGAGGTGATCCTGCAGATCTTGAAATTGAGAAAATCTTTGAGGTTGGAGTATGGGTTAGGCTGAGGGCTGATGCGGATCATTGGAAGTCACTCAAGCCTGGCAGCATTGGTGTGGTGCATGGAATTGGATACCAAGGAGATGCTTGGGATGGGACCATCCATGTGGCATTTTGTGGTGAGCAGGAAAGGTGGGTAGGGCTTTCTAGTCAGCTTGAAGAAGTTACCAAGTTTGTTGTCGGGCAGCGTGTTCGTATCAGAGGATGTATCCGCCAGCCAAGATTTGGTTGGTCCAATCATACTCATTCAAGTATAGGGACGATCTCATCTATTGATGCTGACGGGAAACTAAGGATTCATACACCAGCTGGTGCAAGGGCTTGGTTGATAGACCCAGCAGAGGTGGACAAAGTGGAGGAAGAGGAGGAAGTCTGTGTCGGAGACTGGGTAAAGGTTAAGGATTCCATTACAACACCCACGTATCAATGGGGCGATGTGAACCACAACAGCATAGGGGTGGTCCACCGGGCTGAGGATGGAGAGCTCTGGATTGCTTTCTGTTTCTGTGAGAGACTATGGTTATGCAAAGGATGGGAGGTTGAGAAGGTGAGGCCGTTCCGGAAAGGCGACAAAGTAAGGATACGACCTGGTCTTGTATCCCCAAGGTGGGGCTGGGGGGTGGAGACCTATGCGAGCAAAGGTGAGATAGTAGGTGTCGATGCAAATGGAAAGCTGAGGATAAAATTTCGGTGGAGGGAGAGGCTATGGATTGGAGACCCTGCTGATATTGTTCTTGATGATGTCCAATCACATGCGGAGGCTGCTAATGGCTTTTATTCATAGGTTGGCGGTATTCTTTTGACCCATACCTGATTTCTTGCTCCCATTTTGCAGTAAATTTAGTAAGATCTCAATCTGCAGTGGGGTTGCAAGTTGCACATAGCTATTATCATCGCATAGGCATGGCGGGGTGTATTTCGTGTTGATAAGCAGGGGAATGAGAAGAGACAGCAATAGTTGAAATAGAGTTGATAACCACCACCTAGGTTTTTCAGTTTACATATGTATAATTATGTGCCTGACGCCTTGTCTTTGTTTCAGTGTATCGTACACCATTGTACAGGTTTGGACCTGAACACTAATTTACTCACGTACTAATTGATAAGGGCATTGTACTTGATTGGCGGTTGTGCTGAATTGCTGGTAGTCTTTGTAAGTTCTGGCACAATGTGGAATGTAGTGCCTGGCCGGGCCCCCATACCCTAGAGCTGGTCCATCTGTGGTAACCGTAGTCCATAGGCTGTTGCATCTGTTATGCTATTATAATGGTCGAACTCTGTTACAAACTCTCTTGCCATGTAGGAGTATGAATGTATCTGTGGCAAGCATCGCAAAGCGTGAGGGTTGAAGTTGCATGTTGGGCCCAAGAGGCAACGATCCTTTGGTAATTTAGGCCTGTCGGGTTGCCTAGATTTATGGCAACTCCAAAACCTCTGGATAATGCAACACTACTAGCACCTGACTAGTACCATGCTGGAGCTTGCGATGGCATAGCGATTTGGGGTCCCATTATACTCCGTGTAAAAGCGGCCTCCACACACCCACGCGTGGGCTGCGATTTTGGCCCACCTCGCTCCCGCTGCCTCCGCCTCCCGCTCGGCTCAGGCAGCGTCAAGAGCTGCCACCCGTCGCCGCAGTCATGTTCGCCCCCGCCGTCTCTGTCTCCCGTCCGCTCCGGCGGCGCGGGGCTGCCTCCGCCGCCGCCACCCTCCTCCGTCACTGTAGTCGCGTTTGTCTCCATCGCATTCGCCTCCCGCCCGGCTCTGGCGGCGTGGCGCTGCCTCCGCCGCCGCTCTAAATCGTCGCGATGTGACGCTGCTGCCCTAGCCTAGCCCATCGCCGGCGACCGCCACCCGCGGCCGACAGCGAATCGCCGTCTTGCCTCCCCGCCCCGCTGCCACCCGCGGCCCACCGCCTTTCCAACCTCACCACCGGTTTTTGGAGGTGGAGGAGGAGGAAAAGGTGGGATACAAATCCACACGTAATAAAGTAGCTCTGCAGCTCGCCGTCGCCGCCGGTTGCCAGAGAGGAGGAAGAACGGGTCGGCCCATTGTGGCCCAAAGAGGGTGTGCGGAGGGAGGTGCCGCGTTGACATACGCGGAGGGGAAGAATCTCGGACGAGCGAGCCTTTTTGACAATTTAGGACGACCGGCTGAACACCACCCCTGCAACTGTGCACTCCTAATCCTAGATTAGGTGCAGACATAGCAACTCAGCCATGTCCAAGACATGATTGGTCCCATGAATTCATGTTTGCAACATGCACGCAAGAGACGGAAGACCATTCAGCCGCAAGGGACCTCCGGACCTGAAAAGGTGAGCCCTATATCCACTCACTTTGATGTAAGAGGCCCCTACAGGTCCGCACATGTTAGTACGTCCTCTGTTCCAATAAGCATCCGAGGTGAAAACGTCTATAACCCTGGTGCTCCTACCATGCCATTCTTGCTTCGCTTTCCCCATTTTCTTATTTTTGTCCCAAGAGAATATTCATATCATTCTATTTTGATTGACACCATTCATTTCCAAGAAAAAATAAGGTAAATGGCGAAAAGAACGAAAAACAAATGTGATATCTGCACTTGTACGTCAAGATTACTTGTAGATATATCAAGGAGACTGCTCATACGGACGCTATCACTAGTTCTAGTGGCTTTCAATAATTCCTTTGAAGACCGTACACGCACAAGACTTCTTTGGCTTCTTTAATCCGCAAGTCGTTATAACATTCAAGAAAAAAAGGGAAAAAAGATTACTCTAGAAAAGTGACAAATTCAGTATATAAAATATTCCATTTCGTCCAGTACTACTAGATCATCAGGTTCGCTATATATTAGCTCAATTAAGCGCCAGAATGATTGGTACACAGCAGCGTCTCCGATTAACTAAGACGGTTCGGACGATGCTAAATGCACCCACATGATGGCCCCTAAGTTCCACGTATCTACTCTCATCACAATTCTTTAGAACAAAAGGGAAAAGCCATCCATCAGATTAAGTCAGCTTCATACAACCACCAGACGAATTAAACCAACCCTACTGGTAGATAGGATCATAGGAGCCCATTTAAAGTGATGTTATTAGAGAAGATAAGAATGCCGGGTTGTGGCCTGCGACCAATCCAGATGATTAACTGCTACTGTTGGTGGTAAGTTGCTATCAGAAGATAAGACAACGCGTTCTGTGTAAACAAAATCTCTTACCCAAGCACGATCTAATTTAAATTCCAATATGAGTTGTGGTCTAAGTTGCGGGCAGTACACCATGCCAGCGGTTGAGAACAGGTTAAGGCCGTGTTTAGAACCAACAGAGATTATTATAATCTGAATTATGGAAGTAGTTTATATAATTTGATTTATAAACATAATTTGGTAGATGTGTTTGGAGGCTAGATTATAAAATTATGTATCTAGTTTTTTCTTGACTAATGACCTATTTACCCTTTGTTGTGATATCCGTGCTAATGCTATAGTTTAAGAAAAAATATTAATTTAAGAAATAATATATTTATATTAAAATAAATTTATTTTGTTTTTCAACAACTTTTTTTTTATCTCATATATTTGTTCCAGATAGTTCCAACAATAATGGTCTGTATGGGCTAAGATCTGGAGATCTGAAAGAACTCATTCAAAGAGTGTTTGTAAAAAGATTTTATCTGTCAGATTTGTAAAAATAAAAAAACTCTGTGTGTATTTTTCGTGTGCACAAAGTATACCCCATCTTATTTGAGATATTTTACCATGTGTAAGGAAAAAAATTATACTTTTTAGAGAGCAGAGATAGAGATTAAGTTGATGTCTCTACCCTATGGAGAGACAAATCACAGGCTTACCAACTGCATTTTTCATTTGCAAAAGCAGAGGCCATGCCCCTGCGTGCACGAGAGACTGAAACAGCAATCAGCTACACGAAAAAATTTCGTGGTCACGCGAAGTGACCGAGCCCCGGGTTTGGTAGGAGTATATTTGTTTGAAGACTCTTGAAAGGCAGCAGGGTCTCCACTCGTTTGGATCGTTCTGGCTTGCAATTTTGTCTTTCGAAAGATCCTTTCTGGCTTGCAACTGGCACATCTGTCTCTAAATGGATGCAAGAGCAAGCAGGAAGGATATATAATAACGCGCTGGCAGATCGATGTAGTGCGTGTTAACGTAACCAAAGGAACATGATTAGCTGGTTAGCGATTCCTAACAACCTGGGCCATCTCAAAACCGATCTTAGCTTAACTTAAAAACACTGATCTGTATCAGTTTGTGATAATTTTTTGATCTTTCTTTATCCTTTTGAGCATTCTTTGCCGCTTTCTCTGTTCTTGCAAAGACGACCAGGGCACATACGCGAGAGAATAATCATAGAGTACTACTCATTCTTATGGCAGTATGATCCTCAAGTTTGACGGCTGGAGCTACTAGAACAGAATGTGCGTAGAACTTTCCATGTTTCTTCCAGCCGTTAAATGTACGAATAAGGTATTATAAATGCACAATGTTGGAGGAATGTTAACAACACATGCATGGTCACTCACATTTCCATCTACCATTCTGCGATCACTGAGGAGATCTTATTAGTTTTGCTTCGAAAGGTCCAGGGATCGACTATCCTCAACCACAACACCTACTGCATAAAGTGTCGAGTCTGCTTTTCCTTCTATGCTTCCTCCTTCCAGAATATGTTTACGTTTAGGTTTGATCAAATCCATCTTTGATCATTTTTATATAAATTTAATCAATTTAGTAATATAAAATATACTCTGTATATAACAAATTTAAAATCACTGGTCAAAATTAAATTTGGTCAAACTCAAATATAAACTTATGTTTGGACGGAGGGAGTAGTCGAAGCCTCTTGTGAAATTATTGTTCATCTAATATATATTCTTACCTGTCATTTCTTTCATACCGTTCTTCGATCCATTGACTATGCCATCCAGTACATATCCTGCTGATGAGTGAGCTTGGCTTGTGCCAGCTTACCTACTCCTAACAAATTTCTGACTGAACTTTGGTACTTCATATGTCCCATAAAAAGTCTTTCTAGGTTAGTTGACAATTTTTTCTTATCTTTGACTAGCGGTGTGTATAAATTTATATCACATATAAATTAGACATTACAATCATTTTTTAGATAATGGAAAATAATCCTGACTTTTGCTTCAGAGAAGCTACAACCACTTATTACAAACATATTTTTATGCCTAATCTAAAAGTATAAGCATCATAGTTTTAAATTTGATTGCAATTATAGAAATTATTATCAAAGATGAGAAGAAAATACAGTCAACAGATCCTAAAAAACTTTTTGTGGACAGAGGGAGTATATATACGTACTAGCTAGTAGCTAAGTAGTACTAGTTTCTTTATTCATATAACAGAAACTGGCTTGCGCACAGCATGCACAGAACTCTGGAACGCTTTGCACTGGCCGGGACGACGGAAATCGATCTCGGACGAAGTTGACGCGATGCCGCGTCGTGTTGCTATCGTTATCGCCTCTGAGTGTCATGAAAGGGCAGCAGCAAACCAGGCAGGCCTTCCCTCACACACGACACATGCAAATATGCTCGAGCATGACGGCTCACCGGCAGCATGACTTCGCGGGCCTGGCCAGTGATCACGGGGTCTTGCTGCCTGGTTTTGTAGCCAGAAATCGATAGCGGCGTGTGGATGGAAGAAAACAAACTTTTTCTACTATGCGTATAGAGAGGAGACACAAGTTGCATGAATGATGGTTTCCAAGCTTAATATGATCATCCTTGATTAGTGGCTCTACATGGATGGCAACAACAAAGCCCCTTGTCGACGTCCTCTCCTTGTAACAACGCTCACGTTTTCACATGTGCCGGTGTCCTATACGTGGCGAAAGCCCGGCAATCCTAATGACGTTTCCAGCTCATGTAGATTCCGTCATTGGGATATTTGATTACATCTGTTTCCAGCTCCGTCTGTCTCACAAGCAAAGTCGTTTAGGTTTGACTAACGCCTCTCAAATTGGTGTCTTGGAGCATTATGGCTCTTGGTTGACTGGACGGTCCCAGTCCCCTCCTGCACCGGCTCGATCGTGGTGTGAGCTGTGATGCCTTCGGTCAAGGGCCACACCGATTAGAACCACCCCCCCCCCCCCCCCNNNCCCCCCCCCCCCCCCCCCCCCCCCCCCGCGCGGGAATGTTTAATCCGTCCAGGCACAGTCCTGCACTATCAAGGGGGGAAATTACTGTACTACTGGCAACGGAATGTTATCGCAGAGAGTGTTCCGGTGAGGACTCGTCGGCTTATACTGGAGTGGTACTTCACGGTGGCAGCAGATGCGCATGCATGCCTTGCCTGCCAACAGATCGCAGACGCACATTGACGACGGCCCAGAAGAAGAAACACAAACATAGAGGTACGAGTATTACATTGTTCCGTCTCGCGCTGCCTTGTCCGTTCCCCCGTCCGCGCGCACGCATTCAATCCGAGCCGGACAAGGGCGTCGCGGCCAGGAGAATATATTATCGTTACGGCGGCAGCGGCAGCAGCCTGATGACTGACACGAGCGTGTATCCATGCGTCTAACCCATTCTCTGCGGCATCAGAAGTCTGCTATGAAATGCTTGGTTGGTACCGCGGCAACGTGCTGGCCATCGCACCGGTTTTCTATTCGGAATGTCAGTCAGATCGTTTCAGGCACACGAGTTGGACGTTGATCCTTTCTTTTACTAGACGGACCATCAGAGAGCAATTTACCAGGCAGCGAAACGCCGCGATCTCACCGGATCTGTGCACCCTTACCTACCAACCGTGCGTGCTCTGGCCGGCGAGCGCACTGCCCCGGCAGCCGGCCGCGGCTCTCACCTGGGCGCCAGCTAAAGGCCAAAGGCCAGGACGAAACTGGTGGCCCGTGGCGCCCACGAACCCACCTCCAACAGTCCAATCGGTAGGCAGAGGATGTGCACTCGAAGCTAAAATCATACTCCTACGCCGTACCGGTCCGCGCCGCACACAACAACCAACCAACTAGACTGCCCTTTGCGCCAGGCACACAGCTAGTGTGGTCGCTAGGGCAGCCAGATCACAGGACCCCGCGGCACAGGAAAAAGGCTACACAATAATACGAGGATGAACGGAGGGGACCCACCGCTGCCGGCACCAGCAAAACTTGGGCCTTCACCGACCGCCGACGATTTGTTTGGTTGGACTCGACGCCAGACACCGCACGCGCCTGTTAAGTGAACTCCCCAATTCCATCTCCCACAATCTCCGAATCCCGTAAGCTACCCTACAGGTACGGCGGGTGCCGGTGCCGGTGCCGGTGCCGGTGCACTGCACGACGAGCAGTGGCGCGGCGGCCTGGCCGGCAATAATTTTCTACGTGCCGGGACACCAGCTGATCAGGAAGCGGTAACTGTTGGGGTCGTATCCTCGGGTGCTTATGGCTCAGGGTTATTCAATGGTCCAAGCTATAATCTATAGCCTATCAGCAACGATCGACCCACGCTCTTCATGAACCTAGAGAAAGATTCACACAAGCTTTCACAAAGCCTAACCAGAGCATTCTGACCTCCGTAGAGTCGGGAGCAGCATAACGACAAGGCTTGGCCGCCCGATGGCCATACTTTTCGACCTTAGGGTCAGACGACCAACCTGCGACAAGGCCCTGCCAGTACAGAGATTTCTGACGACTATCCAGAGGAGGCAAGGAGGTAAAGCAAACGGTAAAGCAACTTTGTCCCCCCGACGCTGAACAGGGGACAGGCGAAGGACGATAGCTGGCGCCAGAGGACCGTCAGGCGCCAGAGAATCGCCAGGAGATCATTCTCGAAGATGCCAACGGCCTCACCCGTTAGAGGAGACCCGTTTCTGTGGAGGCCAAGTTTGGTGATGGCCCCGCTTGTCAGAGGAAGATCTATCCTACGGGGACCAAGTTTAGCTGCGACCTTATCTATCAGAAGACATCTAGTTTCGTAAGCGTCAAATCTAGTCGTGGCCCCCAAATCAGGGAGCCGCCCATTTCACCCCGCTTTGTAACCCTGGTTCAACCTCTATATAAAGGCTCGTCGGGGACCCTCGTACAATGAGGAACAACAAGGAAGAAGAGAGATGCATACAATAAGACTTAGAGATTAGTTCGACACATCCACATAGGCGCGTTAGGGACTCTGCCCGCGTAAGAGCCCTTCCGTCATTGTAATCCACTCGATCATACGTGAGTTCATTACACCCGACCTCTGGACGTAGGGTATTACACCTCCCGGTGGTCCGAACCAGGTTACATCCTTAGAGTCCATCGTAGATTAGGCCATATCGATTAGGAAGAAGTACACCGTACCCCCTCCGATCGTATAAATTTATATTGTGCTAGTGTACGGAACATCGACAGTTGGCATGCCAGGAAGGGGTGCCTGTGGTGCGCCTCGCTTTGACATTGATGGCTTCGATCTTTGCTCTGGTGGGAGAAGCTTTTGTCTCCCACTTGCGCTTCGGGAGTTTCACGATCGCCTTCACTCCGAACGGCCAGTCGTGGCGCACCCCTGTCTTCGCCACCGGCTAGGCCTTTCGCTTCGGAAGCCTGGACTAAATCGCTAACACCGACGGCGAACTCCGTCTCCGAGTGCGGCGTGCCAAGCGCATGGCCCGACGTCGTCGGACTCGCACTGCGTTGGGTCATGACCCATCGCGTGAGTGCTTCACGCTCTATAGTACGAGTGCTGGGGGCACTCCCCTCGGCGCTACGCCTGCTGGCGACACTTCATCGGGGCATCAAGCGACAAGCATTGTGGAGGAGGCTCTGCGGCGCAGATCGTCTACCCAGAAGGCCAATTCTGTTCGACAGGATGGATCGCCACCTTCGGCTGCCGCCAACCTTTAGAGCCGAGGCCGCACCGCCTATCAACAAATCATAACGGCGGACACGCCCACCTTCGACCGCGCGATTGACAACGTGGCGGTGGCCGCGAAAATTCTTCATGAGTCTGCAACCTTGATAAATCCTATGGTCATTGAAACCTATAGTCGTCTCCGCGCCTTCCTCGAGGCTGCACTCCAGCAGCAAGGGACCGAGGTGCCTCCACCCCCGCCACCGTCTGAGGTCCGTAGCAGCCAACGACCAGGTGGTAGGGAGGACGTTCAGAAGCTTCGCCCGCCACCATCCGGCGGCGCCTCGGCCCCGACCGTGACGCTCGTCACACCATTGACTCCCGACGGCAAGCCAGAGCCGATCTCCATGCCGAGTCACACTGGGAACGAACTCCTGGGTACTTCGAACGTCGTCGCCGAGAACGAACCTTCGACTACCGTGTTCGTCGGCGCACCCGCTGCTACTCACAGAGCCCCAGCCTCGATGGGGTCGGGCCCGTGCCTTCGGACGTGCCATCTGACATGCGCAGTTTCCATATTGATTCCGCGCGCCCTCCAACATCAACAAGTACACCGATGGGACCAACCCAGCTCACTGGCTGGGGGATTATTATCTTGCCTGCAGAGCCAGAGGCGCGGAGGACCTGTTCGCCATCCAGTATCTGCCACTCTTCCTGTCTAACTCGATCAGGGGGTGGCTCGAGCACCTTTCCGAAGGTAGCATTCGAGATTGGTCCGTCCTTCACCGAGTCTTCATCGGTAACTTATAGGGGACCTACACGCGCTTGGGGAACTCTTGAGATCTGAAGAAGTGCAAACAACAACCCGACGAATCGCTCCGCGACTACATCCAGTGTTTCTCGCACAAACGAAACGAGCTGCCTGACGTGAGCGACGTCGATGTCATCAACGCCTTCACCTGTGACACAACTTCCAAGGCTCTCATCCACAAGTTAGGGTGTAAAAACCCTCGGACGGCCCACGCGCTACTCAACATCGCCACCACTTTCGCCACCGGGGAAGAGGCTGTCCAAGCCAACTTCGACCGAGGTTGGGACAAGGACAAGGAGAAGTCCAAGTCCGACCACCGCTCCGACCGGCGTTCCGACCGTCGGGACGACCGGGCCGGCGAAAGCTCCAGCAGCAAGAAACCCAAGAAGGGTCGGTAGCACGACGACAAGTTCGTGGTCATCGCCGAACGATGACCCCGACCCCGAGCCAAGGCTCCGCCTGAGCATGACAATTACTTCGAGAAGCTTCTGGAGAAGCCCTGTCCGAACCACTCCGCTCCAGTCCAGCACCTCTACAAGGATTGCCGCCTCATGCAGTACTTCTCGAAGGGCCATCTCCGTGTCCAACCATGTCTATCTCAACGTCCTGACCCTCCACTGAAGGGTGCCGAGGAGAAAGCCAACCCCGCCTTTTCTAAACCTAAAGGCTGCCTCATGATTTTTGGCGTGCCGTGGGCATATGAGCCTCGACGCCGTCAGAAGCTACTGTGGCGTTAAGTCAACTTCGCCGACCCTGTTGTACTAGCCTACCTCAAGTGATCGAAGGCGCCCATAACCTTCGATAGATCCGACCACCCTGGCCGAATGCCTCAACTGGGGCATCTTCCCCTGGTGCTCGACCCTATAGTCGGCAACACGCGCCTCACCAAGGTCTCTATGGATGGTGGGAGCGCTCTCAACATCCTCTACATCGACACCTTCAACGCCATGAAGCTTTCACGGTCGGATCTCCGGTTGAGCTATGCTCTGTTCAACGAGGTAATCCCGAGGGACCGCGCCGTCCCATGGGATAGATCGACCTTCCGGTCACCTTCGGCGACCACAACAACTTCAGAACCGAGACACTCACCTTCGAGGTGGTCGACTTCACCGGAGCCTACCATGCCATTCTTGGCCGACCCTGCTATGTCAAGTTCGTGGCTGTCCCCAACTACGTCTACCTCAAGCTGAAGATGTCGAGTCCAAAAGGTATCATCGCCGTGGCTTCACACATCAAGTAGGCCCTCGCCTGTGAACAAGAAAGTTTCGAACTGGCTCTCACCCTCTCGGGGTCAGTCGAGATGGAAGAAATCCGCAAGTCCTAAGGGTCAGCCCTGACCCCGACCCTCGACTACAAGCCATCAACCTCTACATCTTTTGAGCCAGACAGTGAATCCAAGGAGATCATCCTCGACCCATCCGACCCTGCCAAGAAAGGCCAGGGTCGAGACGGCGCTCTCTGACAAATAGGAAAGCGTGCTCGTCGACTTCCTCATCTGAAATCTAGACGTCTTCGCCTGGGCACCCTCTGACATGCCGGACATCCCGAAGGAAGTTGCCGAGCACTCTCTCAACATCAAGCCAGGATCCCGACCCATACAGCAAAAAACTTCGACGCTTCGACGATGAGAAGAAGAAGGCCATAGAGGAAGAAATTACTAAACTGCTCGATGCTAAGTTCATTTGTGAAGTCTACCACCCTGAATGGCTAGCCAACCCTGTAGTGGTCAAGAAAAAGAACGGTAAATGGAGGATGTGCGTTGATTATACAAGTCTCAACAAGGCATGCCCGAAGGATCCGTTTCCTTTGCCGCGCATAGATCAGGTGGTCGATTCCACCGCTGGCTGCGAGACTCTTAGTTTTCTTGATGCGTACTCCGGGTACCATCAGATTTCTATGCGAGGTTTTGACCAGCCCGCCATGTTCTTCATCACTCCGTTCAGCTCTTTCTGCTATGTCACGATGTCTTTCGAGCTTAAGAACACCGGCGCAACCTATCAGCGCTGCATGCAAAATTGTTTCCATGACCAACTGGGTCAGAACCTTGAAGTCATCGACGACATCGCTATCAAGACTCAGAAGGCCGACGGCCTCATCGCCGACCTAGAGGAAACCTTCGCCAACCTCCGGAGGTATCGCATCAACCTCAACCTCAAAAATAAGTCTTTGGCGTTCTCTCCGGCTAGCTGCTTGAGTTCGTCATCTCCGAGCATGGCATCGAAGCCAACCCCGAGAAGATAGCTGCAATCATAAATCTCGGCCTCATCAAAAACGTTAAGGGTGTCCAGAGGCTCATTGGATGCCTCGCGCCCCTCAGCCGTTTCATCTCCCGACTCGGTGAGAAAGCAATGTCTTTTTATCGACTGCTACACAAGTCCGACCGTTTCACCTGGACCGCCGAGGCCCAGGAAGCGTTTGAGCAACTGAAGACCCTGCTGTCCTTGCCACTGGTCCTCGCTTCGTCGGCCCCCCGATGAAGTTCTACTTCTGTACACCTCCGCCACTTCCAAGGTGGTTAGCACCGCCCTCGTCGTCGAGCGCTCGGAGGAGGGTTGGGCTTTGAAAGTCCAGTGGCCCATCTACTTCATTAGTGAAGTGCTCGTCGAAGCCAAAACCCGCTACACGCAAGTGGAGAAGCTAATCTACGCTGTCCTCATCGCCAAGCGCAAGATGCGTCACTACTTCGATAGTCACTCCGTCCAAGTGGTAACGAGTTTCCCACTCGGGGAGGTCATCACCAACAAGGACGAGATCGGATGGATCGTCACATGGGCAATGGAGCTCATGGGCCACGACAGCTCTTATGTGCTGCGTCAAGCCATCAACTCCCAAGTTCTCAGTGATTTCATCACTGAATGGACCAAAACTCAAGAGCAGCCGACCCCCGTCGACCTCGAGCAGTGGACCATGTTCTTCGACAGCTCATGCATGCTTCGAGGCTCGATGGCTGGCGTCGTTCTGATTTCCCCAAAAGGCGACAAGTTTCGCTACATGCTCCAGATCTACTTCTGCACCTTGAACAACATCGCCGAATATGAAGCTCTCCTTCACGGTTTGCGAATGGCAATCACCCTCGGTGTCCGACGGCTCTACGTCAAGGGCGACTCCAAACTCATCATAAACCAAGTCATGAAAGCCTCAAGCTGCCGTGATCCAAGAATGGAAGCCAACTGCCAAGAAGTTCACAAGCTCGAAGACAAGTTCGACGGACTCGAGCTTCATCACATTCTATGCCATGATAACGAAGCGACCGACTACCTTGCCAAAATGGCCTCGAGAAGAGACCCTGTACCTGACGACGTCTTCCTCAAAGCTCTCACTGAGCCAACCATCAAGATTAAAGAAGAGGCCGACCCCTCATTCGATGCCCCGGTTGGCCAGTCAGCCCAAACAGTCTCGACCCCGGGGTCGGAAGTGATGGCCATCATTCCCGACTGGTCTCAAGATATCTTTGCCTTCCTCCAGGATGGTACGCTTCCGACTGACACCAACGAAGCCCGGCGCATCTCTCGACGAGCAAAAGCCTACACCACATCAACGACGAGCTATATAAGCAAAGCACTAGCGATATTCTTCAACGCTGCATTCCTCGGGAGGAGGGTTGGCATATCCTCGACGACATTCACTTGGGAATCTGCGGGCACCATGCCGCCCCAAGGACCCTGGTGGCAAAAGCCTTCTGCTAGGGATTCTATTGGCCCACAGCAGTCGCCGACGTTGAGCAGTTGGTCCGCACCTGTCGAGGCAGCGAATACTATGCCCGACGGACCCACCAACCGGCTCAAGAACTCCAAACGATCCCGATTACATGGCCCTTCGCGGTTTGGGGCCTCGACATCTTCGGGCCTTTCCGAAAAGCACCCGAGGGCTTCACCAGCCTCTTCATCGCCGTGGACAAGTTCACCAAAAGGATTGAAGCCAAGCTGGTGCCCTTGATCAGCGTTGGTCGGGCGGTTGAATTCTTCTACGACATCATCTGCCGCTTTGGGGTCCCGAACTCCATCATCACCGACAATGGTGCGCAATTCACCGGTCGGCAGTTTCACGAATTATGTGAAGAATATCACATCCAACTCGACTTTGCATCTGTGGCCCTTCCGAGGACCAACGGGCAGGTTGAACGCGTCAACAGCATGGTGCTCTTGGGGATCAAACCCCAAATCTACGACTATGTTGAGAATGCAGCCGGACGGTGGGCCCAGGAGCTCCCCTCCGTGCTCTAGGGCCTGCAGACGACCCCCAACCAGACGATGGGCTTCACCCCGCTCTTTATGGCATTCGGCGCCGCAGCCGTCCTGTCGACCGACATCGACTACAATTCCTCACGAGTCTGGGCCTACAACGAAGAAGCATCGGAAGCTGCACGATAAGACGCCCTGGATTAACTCGATGAAGCACTCGACGTCGCCATCCTACGGTCAGCCAAATACCAGCAGAGTCTCTGTCGGCTACATGCTCGGCGGATCAAGGGTCGGGCGTTCAACGTCGATGACCTAGACCTGAAGATAGCCCAAACTAAGGCCGAGAAGCACAAGTTATCACCCTCTAGGATGGGCCCTTTGTAATAAAGCGTGTTCTGAGGCCAGGCGCCTATAAGTTGGCGACTGAGAGAGGCAAAGAAGAGATCGAGAATGCCTAGAACATTGAAAATTTGCATCGTTTCTATGCATAATAAAATTAGATAAGCTTCTTGAGCAAATCATGTTTCCTTTTGTGTTTTGGTCGGCGGAGCGCGGCCGAAAGGCTGACCCCCCGCCGCTCGGGGGGCTATCTAAGTGTCCCCTGCGACAAATTTGCTGACCCTTGCGATGTGTTCGCTGGGTCTCGCAGTGCAGGCCCCGAGGCCTCCCCCCGGCGGTAGGTCTCTACATGTCTCAAAATTAAATCCCAACCTGCGCTGACATGAACTCCGAAAGTCCCCTCGGGTCGACGCGATTTAACTAAAGAGCAACGTTGCGGACCGGCTCCGTCATTTTTCACAGGCACCACGCTTTTCGTTTTTGTTCGTTGGCTCCGTGCCTCATTTTCGTTCTAAGACTTCGGCCCGTTCCACGCAAGTTTTGTAGATTAAATCCCAACCCGTGCTGGCGTGAACTCCGAAAGTTCCCTCGGCTTTGGCGCGATTTAATTAAGAACAGCGTTGCGACCCGACCTCGTCGTTCTCAGGCTCCGCGCCTCTCGCTTTCATTCTTAAGCCTTGTTTCTTGCCGACCCTCGGATGCATAAAGTAAACTCTAAGTGCTAGCGTTTGAGTCCTTCCTCGTGGTTAACGATTGATGACTTGGGTTGGTGATGCCCTACGGCTGCATTGAGTTCGATACTCAGCTCTACGGGCTATATCCGACCCGGTCGCTCTGTCAATGCCCAATAGATGACAAATAACGCAAAGTCACTAAGAAAATTACTCGGCACGGGCAAGGGTCAGAGTGCACTACTATTAACATATCTTACAAAAGATGTCCGAAGTACATCACCAAAAGTCATTACAGGAAAAACGAAAAGACCTAAACCTATGGGTTTTGGGGCAGCGGCGGAGGACCCTGAGGTCAGGTCGGCATCGAGCCGAACCTCTCTTGCACGAATTCCCTCGTTTGGAAGCCGGAGCAGAGGTCCGCCGCCCGAGGCCGCACTATGTGTCAGCTCCAGGATCTCTGCTTTCGAGGTGTCGAGACGGAAGCTTTCAGAGACCCGCGCAAGCTCAACGCCCGGATAATGTGCCATCACCAGCGACAGCACTAGTGTCGCCCCATCTTCGAGGGTGTCAGTCAACGCGGCGGCGATCAGCCCGGGGAGACATCCCATCACGAACTGGGCGTAGCCCGCCGAGACGTTGGTGTCTCGCACCCCAATGAAGATGTTCTGGAACATGAGGCGCACGTCCGCCATCACGTCCCATAGGGCACCAATCGTGGCTGCAAGGCAAAATGAAGATAAGCAATCAACCCTACGACAGCCCTTCAAACACGATCTACAAAGATACGTACCGTCACGCTCCTCGATGGCAACGCTAGTGGTGTTCTGCGCGTCCTCCACCTCCTGTCGCGCGTGGGCCATAGCTTCGTCGGAGGACAGGTGCAGGGCGTCAAGCTCCGCGGTGAGCTTCTTGACCTCGTCGTCTGAGATGCTGAGCTTCGCCTCGACGGCAGCACACTGCCCCGCCGCCTCCTTCGCCTTCGCCTCCGCACGCTCGTCCCGTCAGTTGAGCTCTGAACAAGACGATCGGCTTTAACTTTCCTATTCCTAAAGGAAGGGTGACATCGGGAGTAGGGGCGGGAGCACGATACTTACGGACGGCGTTGAACCGCAGCTGCCCGATCTCGACGGTGTACTGCTTCCTCTCCTCCCAAGCCGCTAGAGCCTCTGCTCGAGCAGTCCGGGCGTCTTGACGCACCGTCGAGGTCTCCTCCTGCGCGGCCTTAAGCTCACTACGGAGCCGATGGGCGTCCTCCGTCGACACCTCTCGGCTGGCCCGAGCTCTGTCCAACGCCTCACAAAGAGATTCCAGTTTGGCCCGCAACGCCGGGTCAGAAGAGACAGACCCAGCGTCTGGAGCACAATTTGCTACAGTAACACGCTGCAGTACTACAAATAAAATGTAGCTACCGTGAAATTTTGAGCTATTACTTAGGGTGCGTTTGGTACGATTTCGATTCTTTGAAGAATAAAAAATGTTTCAGTTAGGAACATTTCAAGTCAGAAACAGAATCATTCTAGAAACTGTTTGGCAAATTTTTAGTGACTCACAGATTCAGAACAAATTTAACAATTTTTGGGAATTAATAGAATAATTTTAATAAACTTTGGGAATAATTTGGAGTGCACCTACATGAAGAGCTCGATGAGACGATCTTAACCGAACAACTTTAGGAAATTTTGGGAGCCATAACCTCTTAGTATTTGTTGAGAGGTGAGCAATGAACGAAGTGATTCATCGATGAAACACCTAATTTGCCGTTTCCCTTCCCCAAGTAAAAAACGTGAAACATTTCAGGGTGATTCAAGGTTGAAATGTTTCACCATTTTGTGTGTTTGGAGCAGTTTCAATTGATTCGGATGAGAAACTGAAACTTTTCTACTTGCCAAACGCACCCTAACTTACCCGTGATTCCTACACTGCCGGGTCGCGGAAGATGTTGCGACTCGCGGCCAGTCGGTCGAGGAGCTTCTTCATGCCCTCGCCAACCTCGAGGATAATGTCAAGGACATCCCCCATCGAGCTGTCGTAGTGACGCGTGGCTCGCACAGATGCCTCACCCGACGGAGGGTCCGACACCACCTGCTGCTCCGAGGCCGAAGCCTCGGAACTGCCAACACCTGCCACCGTGACAGTTGTAGTCGCAGCAGCCGTCTCCACCGCTTCCTTGCCGACAGTCACCGTCGGCCCCATAAACGTGGCGGCCGGGGAGGACGCTTGTTTGCCTCCATCGTCCACCGTGGCAGGCTCCACTGTTACCACCTCAACACCTCCTCGGCGCCTGCAACTAAAGGGGACAAAATAGCTGCCCCTTCGCAGCCTCTTCCCGGCCCTCGGCACCTGTGACCGTGGGGGAGGCTGCAGGCCTTCCTCAACTGCTGCCACCCCTTGACCTTTGGGTCTTCCCGTCGGGGACTCGAAGAGGCGGGGCAATTGGAGCCGCCGCCGCCGCCGCCGCGTAGTCTGGCCCCTCTCTGTCAGCTCGCGGTGCGATGCTGCCGTGGCCAGAGAGGCAACAGTTGCCCTACAAAAAATAAACAAAGCCCACTAAACTGCTAATATGCACAACGATAAAAGAATGAGAATGCAGGAACTTACGCCTTCAATCGGCGGATCGAGATGGCCTTGGTCGTCTTCGGTGGTGACTGCACGGCCTTTGGGCCCCGAGTCATCACCGCCGTCGCCACCCTCCAGATGGCAGCACCGGATGGACAACCGGTCGGGGGACGGGGATGACGCTCTGCCCACCGAACCTGATCCTCTTCAGGGGGACCGAGGCGCCAGGTCAGATTCGGTGTCTGACCCCAAATCCAGGATGTCATCCAAATCCTCGGACGACGACATGACGACGGGATCACTTCCCACCACCTGCGCGGCCAAGGCGACCACCTCCTCTCGCGTCGGCTGAGGGGCCAGGGCAAGAACCTGCGTAACGAGCCCTCTCGGCTTCGGTCGACTGGAGGAACGCCCACGTGATCGCTTCTTGGAGGTGCCCGCGCTGGCACCCCCAGTCGGCTTCGAAGCCGCAGCTGTCGCCGATGATCCTGGCGCTTGGGTTGGACCTGACGCTGGCGGGCGGCCATCGGAGACGTCGACGTCGAAGGAGAAAGGGCGCCCAAGGGAACCGTCGCCGAAACGCGCGAAGAGGACCCGCCCTCCTAAATCAACAAAGGTAAAAGGGTTGATCAACGAATATAATCATCACAGAGAAGCAACGAGTACTGCAGGAAGGACCAACTCACCGGACGTGCGAACAGAGGCTCCGTCCCTCTTGTGAGGGCCGCCTCCTCGTACCCTTCGAACACACAGGCGATGCGGTCCGCAATGTCTTTGTCCGATAGCTCCACCCCAAGCACCAGGCGCGTGGTGTCTTAGGCGCTGGAGTACGCATGCATCTTGTGCCCGCGCTTTTGGAGCGGGAGCACTTGACGGCCGACGAAGATGGCGGCCACCTTGACGGCTGACAGCTCGGCCTCCCGAGGCTCCCGAATCCGTGAGGAGCGGGGTTAGCGCCTGCACGTCCGCGTCCGACGGCGGGGAAGTCCACGAGTTGATAGTCGTGGCGGTCTCGTCAGAGCACATCGGTACACGTGGGGCGATGTTGGCGGTGTATAACCACTCGTCGTCCCAGCACATCAGTGACTTCTTCAAGAGGACCTCGAGGTACTCCCCCACGCGCGTGCTCCGGAGGCAGATCCTGACGCACCCGTAACGATAGTTGTTGCGCGCGCCGCTCAGCCGCGTCACATTGAAGAAATACCTACAAAGTTGAGCTTGTGGAGGTATCCCGAGGAAGGCCTTGCAGAGGGTGATGAAGAGCACGATGTGGAGCACCCCGTTCGGGTTGAGGTGGTGGGGGCGAATCCCGTAGAAGGCGAGGATCCAGCGGACGAACCGGCAAGTTAGAAGCCCGAGCCAGCGGTCATGGAAGGCGAGGAAGGAGACGATTCCTCTGTTGTGGGATCCGGGACCTGTTGCTGTGCCGCCGACCTCCAGCTGATGGCGTCCTGCTGCTGGAGGAACCCCTACTCCGCACGATTCCTGGGGATGTCGACGGAGATGGTGGACGCTTTCCACTCGCAGGCCATGGCGACGACGAAGACGACGAAGAAGAAGACGATGAACGGCGACACGAACGGAAGCAACGAAAGCAAAGAGCTCGAAGAAAGCAGGAGCGCATGGAAGACGAAGGCAAATGGCAAGGGTAGGTTTTGAAATCTCACTCGGCCGCCTTTTATAGCCAAGGGAGGTGGACGGTTCCGTCCACCCGATTCCTGGGACACGATCCCATGAAGCGACGGGGATTAACTCCGCGTCATGATGGGCACCCGAGCCGTCGGGCACCCTCAATTCTCGTACCCCACCCGCCGACAGGTAGGCCCGACGTGAAGCCCTCGTTGCGTCCGCTGGTCAAAGTGAAGTCAGCATGACCATGTACCCCTGTTGGGCACAGTAACCGCCAGGCCTGCGCCAGATGGACGTGACGCGGGCGTACGGGCCGCGGCGGTTCAACTTCCGAGAGCCATTCGCTTCGCTCTTCCCCGACGGGTCGAACGACAAACCATTCACCGATATCTTTGTTATCTACTCACCGACGGGTGGGCCAGGGGCAAACACTCGTTGCCTCCGCCGGTCAGAATGACGTCTGCCAGGTGCAGTAATTGCTTGGCTAGCGCCAGACGGATAAGACGCACACGCGCGAGTTACTGCGCGGGGCGGCGATTCGAATTTCAAAATCCATTAACTGTCCTCCATGTGGATGCAACGGGACCAAACCCATACTTTGGGGCAGTCGCGGGTCGGCTATCGAACCTTTCGGTCCGATCCCTACCCTCAAGCTTTGATCACGGAATACTGCCAATCCGCTTGGCCCATCCTAGGCGCAAGTGCTGATCATAAACACACGACTGGTCCGACCGATCCGTTCTTCACAAATCCGGCAATGAGCGCAGCCGGCCCCGACTCTCGATGGTCAGGGACTTCAAGTCCTGCCTGACTGACCCGAATCACTCAAGAGCGAAGGGCATCCGAATCGATAAAATTTAATTGGTCCCCCGACCGACCCTATAGATCGCTCGGGGTGGGCTACGCCCTACGGGCGCGCTCACTTGCCCCGTAGGATCGATTGCAACACGATGACGAATCAGATCCCTCGACCGACCCCACGGATTGCTCGGGGGCTCGGAGGCTACGTCCTATGAACGCGCTCGTACGCACCCGTAGGATCAACTCCGAAGAACAACGACAAATCAGATCCCCCGACCGACACTTCATATCGCCTGAGGGCTCGAGGGCTACGCCCTACGGGTGCGTGAGCGACATGAAGAAACCATGATGAAGCAACCACGACAACGTATCAGACCCCCCGCTGACCCTCCGGTTCGCTCGGGGGCTACGACCTACGGGCGCGCTCATGCGCCCCATAGGACTGATCATTGGAAATCAACTTCACGGATCAGCCCCGCACCGCCTCAACAGGATTGCAAACGGTGCAGGGCTCGTGGCTACTGTCGGGGTCATATCCTCTGGGTACTTACGGCCTGGGGTTACTCAACGGTCTAAGCTACAATCTACAGCCCATCAGCAACGACCGGCCCACGCTCTTCCTGGGCCTAGACGAAGATTCTCGCAAGTTTTCATGAAGCCCCACCAAAGGGTCGGGCGCATCCAGTCACAAGAGCCATCCCGACCCCCGTAGGGTCGGGAACAGTGTAACGACAAGGCTTGGGCGCCCGGTGGCCAAGTAACCGACTTACTTTTTGACCCCAGGGTCGGGCGACAAACCTGCGACAAGGCCCTTGCCAGTACAGAGATTCCTGACGATTACACAGAGGAGGCAGGGAGGTAAAGCAAACGGTAAAGCAACTTTGTCCACCCGGCGCTGAACAGGGGACAGGCGAAGGACGATAGGTTACGCCAAAGGATCGTCAGATGCCAGGGAATCGGCAAGAGATCATTCTCGAAGATGTCAGCGTCCACACCCGTCAGAGGAGGCCCGTTTCTGTGGAGGCCAAGTTTGGTGACAGCCCCGCTTGTCAGAGGATGCTTCATCCCGTGGGGACCAAGATTGGCTGCCACCCCACCTGTCGAAAGACATCCAGTTCTGTAAGCGTCAAGTCTAGTCGCGGCCCCCACTCGCCAGGGAGCTGCTCGTTTCACCTCGCTTTGTAACCTCGGTCCAACCTTTATATAAAGGCTCGTCGGAGACCCCTATACAACGAGGAACAACAAGGAAGAAGAGGGACGCATACAGTAAGGCTTATAGATTAGTTCGACACATCCACTAGGTGCGCTAGGGACTTTGCCCGCGTAAGAACCCTTCCGCCATTGTAATCCACTCGATCATACGTGAGTTCATCACACTCGAGCCTTAAACCTAGGGTATTACACCTCGCGGTGGCTCGAACTAGGTTACATCTTTGAGTCCATCGTGGATTAGGTCATATCGATTAAGAAGAAGCGCATCGTACCTCTTTCGATCGTTTAAATTTATACTGTGTCGATGTATGGAACACCGACAGTAACAGCGTTACCAAGGAGTTTGGCGCTGTCCTTTTGGATTTACCGACCGAACGATCGGCAGCCGTGGATGGAAACACGGCCCGTGAGGCCGTGACACAACGGGGGGAGACTGCAACCTACAGTGGCGCATGCATGTACCGGCACTACTGTTCGGCTTGCAGCGTGTGAGGGGGAGACGCTGTGCACGGAGCAGTCCCGACGCGTCGGACGCACAGTTGACGGCAAGTATAGACTGTGGAGTACTGCTGGGCTGCTCGTCGCCCAGATGATTCTTTAGCATTTACATAGTACTACTACCGTTGATTGTGTGTGGTAGCTGGTAGGATCACATGGCACAGAACCCTCGTCAGCGAAAACCCGTGAGAGTAGTAGTGATCATGGGAGGAGCCGGTAGTGTTTATTCCCCAACGGAAGCTTCATTCCAGGTAATCATGATCGGTCGCTCACGCAGGCAGTCCGGCGTCTGCTCGGCCGGTAACTCGGGACCGTGACACATGCGTCCGTGCCCCGACGCCCCGTCCTCTTCTCTTCTCTGTTCCCAGGTCACGTTGCCATCGCCACCATTTCTTCATTCCCAACGAAAGCGCACGCAACATCTCACTCCATCTCTCCATCGAGAAGCAACAACACGGGCGCGCGTGCGCGCACAACAACGCCCTCAAGAAACGAAATCCACAACACCTGCGGCAGATCAGAACAAAAAACCGGGACGAAAGAAAAAAAAAAAGGGCGGCACCAGCATGGGTGCGGGCGTCAATTATTCTAACCCGACGCGTCCCACTAACTCCCCACGGACCCGAGAATCCAATCCCCGGCCTCTCCGAATTCGCGCACTGTAACGACCGCTCGTTTTTTAATTAATAATAATCGCCGTCGTGCCCTGGCTTGACAGGAGCAACCACCGCCTAATAATCTCTGCCACCGATTTTTAGACGGCGGTGTGAGTGCTAATCCGTGTCGATCGGACCCCACGACTAAGCACGCTTTCTTTGTACCACTAAGTCGTGCTTTATCTTGCCATTATCCCCTGCATTATGCGAGGGCTGCCCTATGCCACAGTGGATGCTGCTGCTGTCGTTGCCGCTGCAGGGAAGTAAGGGAGCGGAGCCGTTGCCGGCAACCGGCGGTTATCCGGCGCATCCGCGCTTTTCTTGGGACGGAGTAGAACGCCCGCCAAAATCCTAGAATTTCGTGGCAGAGGCAGGCGGCAGGCAGGGCTGGAAAAGCCGCTTTTCGCCATTCCTTAATTCCTTTCGTGGCCGACGCCCGGACGTGTGTTCGTTCGCGTGCGCGCGTGGTGAGCGGGTGAGACCACGCGATGGCTAGCTTGCTCGCGGCACCCGGCGGCCGCTGGTAACTTTTTTGACCCGGAGTCCGGACGGTTTTCCTCCGCTGGTTCCTTCCTGCGCGGGTCCTTGCCCTTTGAAACACTGGTCAGGTTTTTGCACTTGCCAGCACTACTAGCCCACCGTGGGACTGTGGCTGTGGGTGACGGGGTAGTGCGGATTTTATACTTCCCACCTTACATATACTTATAAAAAATAGTTTATTCCGACACCCCTCTTTAAAAGTACAGACGGTCAACCGCCTGTAATAAAAAAATGGCAGGCCCCACCAAAACAACCGCTTGCAGTAAAGCATTAGTGCAAGCGGTTCTCTTGATTCATCTCCTGCACAAGAACTTATATTAGTGCAGGTGGCTGCTTATGACATCTGTGGGCACAAATAAAATTTGTACACGCAGCTTCTTATGACATCCGCGGGCACAAATCCTACCAAACTCAAAAAAATTTGAAGTCTGGACGCGCGGTCGACGGGCGGCTTTAAAGTCACGGGGTCAGGCGGCTGCCTCCTCGACCTGCTCTCTCTCTCTCTCTCTCTCTCTCTCTCTCTCTTTTTGCTCTCTCTCTCCGCGCCTGCCTCCTCGACCTGCGTGACGACCGGCGCCTCTCCACGCGCCGTCCCGGACACCACCCACGGCTCGGCCTCCTCGCTCGCTGGTCCACCTCCCCGCGTGACCTCCCCGTGCCGCCTCCTCACGGTCCACTTCTCTCCGCGCCGCCTCCCTCGGCATCGGCTGCTCACGGCGGTCTACGAGCGCGGCGCCTCCCTCCTCAAGGCGCTGCCTCCCACCTCGACGCCGCCTCCCTCAACGCGCCGCCTCCCCGCGCGA
>BCLF01000025.1:435973-454525 GCA_001602275.1 Zoysia japonica | reverse complement strand
GGAGCGGCGGAGCGGGTGCGGGCGTGAGCGCCGAGCGGGTGCCGGCGCGGGCGGGGTGCATGCTTTTTTATTTTATTTTTCTGTGCTCTTTTGCGCAGGCGGTGCACCTAACACCACCGCCTGCACTAAAAAATTTAGTGCTGGCGGTGGATTTAAGAGATCCGTAGATGGTTGACTTAAACACGTGTACAAATCGACGATTTATACAGGCTCACTAATAGCAACTAATAGCAGCAGAAGCTGAAACTGCTTGTACTAAGAGATTTAGAATCATCTAAAAAAACAGTCAGATCGATGAATAAATGGATGAGATGAATCTTACATTTTTTAAAAAGAGTAGGTCCTACTTATAGACGCAAGTATCATTCACTTTATTCACATCCCTTTTATCTACTCTCCTCCTCATTATATGTTTCACCGTGACGGGGGGCAGTCCGCTCCGTGCTTACATTTAGCAAGGTGGTATTATTTGCGCGTGCAAAATTGGGACATGATGCTTAAGACGGGGCATTTCTATGTCCATGTCAAAGTCCCGTTCTTGTCTCTAACCAAATGTATCGCTTTATTTTCATCTCTCATTTTGGAAACAAAAGCACGTACTCTCAACAGAGTATCGTCATAACTCATAAAAAAAAACAGAGTATCGTCATAAGGTCGAATGATTTAGTCCCTGCTTGCCTTCTCAGCTGGCTAGTCAGAAACTAAACAAACGGGTTTCAAAAAGTTTGCTTTTAAAAATTGAAAAGTAAACTTTTGATAAAATAAACTAAAAGCTAAGAAGCACATTCTGAGCTGCTTTTTTGGCTTGTGTGCTGAGAAGCTAAAAAATGTATTATAAAAGCTAATATTCAAATTTTATCAGCCAACTTTTTTAACTAACCACTAACCAGCTTTTTTAAAAGCACAAAAACAAAAACTCAAACAAACAGACCCTTATGCTAGCTCACCTTTCAATGTAAGGTCGTGTGACCTTAAAAGCAAAAGCTCAAACAAACAGCCCCTTATGCTAGCTCACCTTGCAATGTAAGGTCGTGTGACCTTAAAATCAAGTTGAGTTTTGATCGTCGGGTCCAACAATAGATTTATCAAAGCAATGCTATATTTACAAACAAAATTTTACAAACTACTTACGTACTACTAAACAAACTGTTTTGGATGTGTTGGGTCGACTCCTTATAGAGATAGTTTGTAAAATTTATTTGTAAGTGAAACATTTTTCTATTTATCGATAGCACATCCTCACCGTCAGATTATAGCGTTCAGTTATTGATACAATAAATAATTGCCATAGATGAAATAGAAGGGCAACGGCGAAGGACACAGGAGAGAGAGTTTTTATTATTTAATTATTATTTAATTAATATTTAAAAAATTGCACCGAACTATATTTCCAAAATCTAGACTGTTTTAGACACGCCAATCGTCATGGCGTGATTTCGTCATGGCGTGATTTGTGAAGAAATCACGCCTCGTGGACCGGCGTGATAGTGTCCACATCAGCCGTGGACTCGAGCCGAAGCCCACGTAAGTCACGCTCATCGGCCTGCGCGACTGAAGTCCCGCTCATCTATTTGGCGTGACTCCTTTGGTTATCAGCCGGGCCCCGGCCCCGCGCGGCTTCTTCCTCCATTCTCCCTCTGTCTCGTGTGCTCTGCTCGGTTTCTCTCTTCTTGCCACACTTTCTCCTCGAAAATGCGGCTTCAATCGAGCTTCCCTCTTCCTCAAATTTGAAGAATGAATCCAGCAAGGGTAGCTCTCCTGTCAGGTTGGACAGGTTACATATTTGTTGGAGGGGCAGCTCTCCTGTGGTAATTACAATTAATGACATCGTAATACTAATAATGTCTATTCTTAATTACAGGATCGTGTCTGTTAGGCGTAACTGCTCATTTAGAAGCAGTAACTGCCCAGCCTTTAACTCCGCTTCGAATGCTACTTCGCGGCATCGTGGGCAGCCGTTCCGCTGTCAGTTGCTGCTAACTTGGCCAAGGCCCAAGAAGGTCTTCGGGAACTTTAGTCGCGGCCCACGCCTGTTCGGGAGGCGGAAATTAAGGCATTGACATAAGCCCAAGGGCGTCCCTATAAATTTGGAGGCTCTGTACAAAACAATAAATGGGGCCTAAAATTCTAGTGCTATTTTTTATTTTCCAATTCATATTTTTCAAAGCCGATTTGTGGAAGACGCGTTTAGAACAATTAAAAACTAGATCAATTTCTACTCATTATAGACTATACTTCTAATCCGATTTGTAATCTAATTCGTGAAAGACACGTCTTATAGTTTGGAAGAATTTCTAAACCAATTTATGTTTATTATAGATTATACATGAGATTAATTAAATAAAAACTATTGAAACAAAGCTTATAAATGCAATTATATGTTTAAAGTACTTAGAAAATTTGGGGGCCCTGTGCCGTCGCACAGCTTGCATGGGCCTAGGGACGCCCCTGATAAGCCTTTGAACACATCTCCGAGCTTATGCTGCACTGAAACTCTTTCTTTGGCCTTCGAGAGTTTGAGCGGAGTAGATAAGATCGAATCATACCTTCCCTCTGTCGTTGCTGCAGCAGGGTTGGGGAGGTGTTCAAATGACAAGATCGACAGAAGCCTTCAATTTCTGTCTTTACTTCTGCCACCTCGATTCCTACTTCTGAACGGTTAGAGCTGGTAACCCGCGTGATGCACCTTCCCACTTTTAGAGAGTGAAGATTCGATGACCTTTGAGATCTCGAAGGATCATTCCCCGCCTATAAATAGAGAAGGGGAGACAGACTTCTTCTTCAAGAGTTGCTTCCTTTCTCAAACACATTTTGAATTCTTGCGTAGTAACCAGCAAGACACAAGCATGGGCAAAAAACGCTTTGCCAAGAGGCCTCGTCCATATCTGAAGAGTGCTGGAGAAGATTCTTCTTCGTCTGGGAGACAAGTGCCCCAGCCACTGTTGCTCAGGTGGAACCGACGGATCGTGATTCTTCGTCAAGGTTACCCACCATAGAGGAGATCTACGGAGTCTCTCTTGGTGGGTTTCTTGAAGTGATGGATGACGACGACCTTGACGTCGTGGATCTAAAGGCTGATCCTGACACCTCCGGGGATGCTGAGTTTGCTCGACGTCTTCATGTTGAGTTGAATAAAGGTTTTCAGAGGGTACCGGAACCCGGAGAGGTAGTGGTCCTGATGCACACTGAAGATGAAGGGAAAGACAAGCTCGTGATGAAGCCATCACCGGTTTTCTCTCAGCCAGGACATTGTTCCTCAATGATTGACTCTGAGAAAGAGGAAGAGAAGTGGCTGGACAAGAGAATGTTGGCCCCTCGGTGTCTTCTCGCGATCCGATGGAGACCGCAACCAAGGGCGACGGGGGAGGAGATGATAACTCCGCCTTCCCGTAGCCTAAATAGGTTTAGGTCTTTTTCTCTTTAACTGGAGTTCTTGGACCAATAATATAATCGTAGTAGTGATATTGTAAATAAGTCTTGTTCCATCTTTTGTGAAGCTTCCTTCATTTCAAAACATGTAATGCTTCGGTATTCAGATATGTTCTATAAAATCGTCTCTGGGAATACCAGATGTGAACTTGTTCACGCTAAATTTCCTTAGTGCGATAGCACAACGGTGGTTAAGTGAAAGTGTATCTAGGCTCCCTAGTGGGTTTTGGTGGATGATGACGAACCATTCAAAGAACTAATAACATTTGTTAAGTGTATTGACAGCGCGAAAGATTCAAAAAGAAGAAAAGAATGTTAAAGGAAAAAGAAGACCCTCCAATTTTCTTGGTTCAAGTCACAGAGTCTTTTCTCATGGAAGAACCCTTGCTTTTATCATTTCTTGAGTCTAGATTTGCCGTACTATCAAGGGAAACACAAATTGAAGTCTCAAAGGTGCCAAAATGCTCAAATCTATACCAAACCCGAGACTCCTTATCGGAGTATCTGGCACATTGCCGGAGTCTCCGGTAAGACAGAAGCCTTAGCCAGAGAAGGCTCACCGGAGTGTCCGACAAAGTGCCGAAAACTCTGGTGGCCTAGCTGCTCACACCCGAGAGGGCTCACCGGAGTATCCGGCACAATGCTAGAGACTCCGGTGGCTCAGGCTTTGCTAACCCGAGAGGCCTCACCGGAGTGTCTGGCAAGTTGCCGGAGACTCTGGTGCACCAGCCGGCAAAGTGTCGAAGTATTCGGTCAGTCAGAAACCAGTCTAACGGCTACTTTTTGGAGCCTGGGTATTTATACCCCCTCAACCCCATTTGAGAGGGAAGGCGGCTCACACTTGAACAACACACTCTTGAGCTCCAAAAACACTCTTTCACTCCCTTCCAAGGCCTAAGCTTGCAAGATTTGAGCTAGGGATTGTGAGAGAAGTGCTTCCACTGCCATTGAGCCTTTGTCGTACTGTCGAGCCTTGGTTTGAGTTTGTTACTCTTGGAGCTTTTGCTCCTAGACGGTTAGGCGTGCCCGAGAGCTCCCAACTCGTGTAGTGACGCCCCGAGAAGTTTGTTCTCCTTCTCGAAAGGGACTTGCTAGTGAAGAACTCAACCTCACCTTTACAGTTGGTTGAGTGAGAGAAAGGATCGAGTGAGATTCGGTTCTTTGTGAACCTCTCAACGGAGACGTAGAGTTCCTTCGTGGACTCAAACTTCGGTGAAAAATCTCTTGTCTCCTTGTGCTCTTTTGATTCTTGCAAGTTCATATTGTTCTTGTTGTTCATATTCATAGATTTGCTTCCATCTACTTGCTTACTAGTTTGTAGCTTGGTATTTCACTTAGATCTGGTTGCTATATCAATATCTAATTTTTTGATAAGTGGAATTTTTTGGAACTTGCTAAAACTTGCTTAGATTCAAATCTTGTCAAATTTCCTGTCTGATCGGAGTGTCTGGCAAGTTATCAGACAGTCCGGTGACTGGAGTGTTCGGCACATTACCGGAGACTCCAATGGTTTAACTGTTCGTTGAGTTTGATTTTTTAGGAATTATTTTAGGTTGCCTATCCCCCCCTCTAGACAACTTTCATTAAGCCAATCTGATTGTATTCGGTATCAATCCCTTCGGGTGATTTATGATTAAATAACCAAATCCCTTACGTGCATCGAGCACTTCGGGCGCGAAAGATATGCATCGTCGAACCTATTTAGCGCGTTGAGCACATCGGGTGTTTGGGCAATGATGTAAATGAGCCCATTGCGTGCGTTAAGCACATCGGACGCGAAGAAAATGTGCCACCGAACCCATTTAGTGCGTTGAGCACACCAAGTGTTCGGGCACTAATGTAGGTGAGCCCTGACGTGCGTTTAAGCACATCGGGTGTCTCCAACTCTCCTCATCGGGCGGAAGGCTGTTCGGGCCTTCAGGCTTCCTTTCGTGAGAGGCTTGAATGAGAGAAGGATTCTTCACTCCCTCAATGCCGTTCCCCATTCCTGCTATCGCGATTCCGGCACCACCATTGCTTCTCTAGGTCGAGCACTTCTCCTTGCTCCCTTCAGATCATCTTCCAGGTTATGTCCTCGTCCAAGCCTTCGGAATCTGCTAGTTCATCCATATCGCCGCCTCTAGCACGCAGAGGCTTCACCATCGAGGATGAAGGAGCGAAGACAATGTACTAGAAGTCGTTCACATGACCCAAAAGAGGTTGGATAAACTCTGCCAATGAGGTATCATCCCTAGCCATATCGTGACTAAAATTCCAGAGATCAAGGATGTTACTGAGCCTGCGGATGCAGTTAACAGTCTTTGAGGCACATCTCCTTTGTGGGTTTTGCGTTGCTGCTTCGAAGTTTCTCGAGTCCATTTGCCAGACTTACATGATAGAGCTTGTTCATCTCAAATCTAGTGCCGTAGCCTCTTTAAGCATATTCGTGATGCTCTGTGAGTGTTGGTTGGGGATTGAACCAGATCTTGCTCTTTGGTGGTCTCTATATACAACCTTTTATTACAGAGATCAGATGATGGTATTCTCGGTAGGTTTCGCCTTGAGGGATAAGGATCAGCACATTGAACTGTTCCTCAAGGAAAGCTAGAAAGGCTCCGATCACTGATGGTTCCTCATGGAGATAATTACTCAGTCTTTGGTAAAGGGGAAATACCTGATGCCGGTTATCACCCCAGATCTGAATGTACTCCCAAACCAGTCCAACAAAATCAAAGCCCTTCTTTCGGAGATTCTGAGGCTGAAAAGTAAAGAATTGAATGGTAAAATCATTGTTGATGAATTTGTGCGGAGACAATTGATCCCACAGGCAGCAAGACAACCATTGGCCTTTGATTACATGGGTCTCCAAGATCAGAACAGAACTCGTCCTGAAGGTAATCCTTGATCGCTGAGGTAATCCATATTTAGTTTGATGGCTAACATGTTGGTGTGTTGATAACATGCAGAAATTTCAGAAACGAAGGTTATGGCCCACTTGAAAGAAATTTTATCTTCACACAAGGTTACTAGGCCTGAAGACCTTCCCTTGCCCTTTTCTGCTGTGAATCCTCCTCCAAAGGTATCAGTTGATTCCTGTCTCCTTGGACTGTTTGTTTCTCATTGTTCTGAGTATTGAACTTCAAACACAGGGGAGATTTGCCCGTGGCGCAAACGATGTTGAAATGGTACTCAATGATGATGATGAGGAGGATGAGATCAACAAGAATACTGATCTGGGCAGTGCTACCGACCCAGTTCAAGCTGAGGCTTTGCTTGATCTGCCCGAAGAGGTTGCGGAGCTTGTAACACACGAAGCATCATCGGGAGCTGGCCCTGGGGCAGGAGTTGGAGAGCAAAGGTCAATCACTCCCGAAGAGAATGTAGCAGTGAGGTCAATTGAGATGCAGGCCCCATGTGCCTCCGCAAGTCACTCCTCTGCTACTCCAAAAGATGCTGTGCAATCTGGCTCCAATGCTCCCTAGGTGACTACACCAAGATCCAGTGGCTCTATACCTGCCCAAGCTTTGGCTCCGTCAGCTCCACGTCCAATGCAGTTAGGGTCTACTAAGCGCTCCCGCCTGTTGGTTAACCCATACAACGAACCTGAGGCAAGAAATCCTTATCTTCAGGGATATTTGGTCCCACTCAAACAAGTTTTCAATTCTATTTACAAAGGACTTCGCTATTTTGATCAGGAGGAAGAGTAAGGATCAAATAGGATCATCAAGTGGCCTAAGTTGAAGAAGGCTGTCAATCTGAAGTAAGCCTCTTATTTTGGTTATTCCCTGTAGGTTTTGATTCTGACATAATGTTTGCCAACACAGATTTTCCAAGAGGTCCCCTGCAAATGCTTCACCAAGAACAGATGTTGTTGATGTCCATCAAGGTGAACAACGAGAAATTTTCTCTTGGAAGTTGTGCTGAAACTATATGGTGCTTTGAAGAAAGAAGTTGAAGAAACATGCAGCGCAGCTGGATCTCTTATTGATGCTGCTGAAGAAAAAGTAAATCACCAGGTGGCTGATTACGCTAAACTGTAGGGACAAATTGTCAACTTGAAGGAAGCAGCAAAGAGTATGTTCTTGTGCTTGATTAGTATTAATTCTTCTCCAATCTAGTCAAATTCATTCCACCTTATATATGCAGGATTGGCTAAGGAGGCTAATGAAAAGAATAAGCAGATACAGAACATGTCCCAAGAACTAGAAAATGCTAGATCAGAGATTACCGATAAAGGCAAGCAGCTCCAAGATGTGACCAGTGAATTAGATACCATCAAGTCTGAGCTGGAGGCTATCAAGGCCGAGAATGACAGATTGCGGAAGTCTTCTTCTGAAGATATCGTCACTGGTGGTTCATACATGCTAGTCTATGCCACGAGCCATTATCCTGATCTAGACATATCTCTAGTGAGTTCTGAATTCCAATGCTCCTCGTCTGACCAATGCTATAAACTAGTTGAAGATGTTTTTGGTGCTGATAAGGCTTTTGTAGATGACCTTGCTTTTACCGATCCATCTTCTGACGAGAACTGATGTAGAAAACTGATCTAAACCAATATTTCAAATTGATTGATATTTCAAACTGATTGATTATGAGTCTGAGATTGTGAGTATGATATGTAGCCCTTGCTTTCTGTACGCTATGCATATGTGCGTGTAGAAAAGAACTTATATTGAGCTCATAAGCACTCGATAAGTATGTTAGGTACTTTAGCCTTGTGAAAGACATCCGTATCTAAAATCGCCATACCAAGAGGTAGAAAGTTTGTGCCCATAATGGGTTGGTGTGATTAAGCTCGTAGCAATACAAGATATCTGTTTCGAGAAAACCACTAATAGAATGGCCGTAGGTGCCTATCAAGGTCGTATCTTGTGTAACCATCCAGCGGCCAAGATAGAGTGCACGAATAGAAAGAAAGAAGGAGCGCTTTATTGAACCACACGGGATGGCTAAAGCTTCCTTATATGATAAAGACATTTCTGAGACTGAACTATCAACTTTTTATTCAATAATTCACAAGGTGTACATTACACATAAAACTTATGTAGCTGATCGGCATTCCAAGTGGTCGGTAATAAACTGCCATTGATATGAGCCAAGACATAAGCCCCATGAGACACTTGTTCTACTATGATATAAGGTCCTTCCAAGGGAAAGAGAACTTGTGTCTATCTTTCATGTTGATATCCTTCTTGAGACCAAGTCCACGATCTCCAGAACACGACGCACAACCTTCTTGTTATAATGTTTGCGAAAGCATGGCTTGAAACTTCTCTACCTTTGATGCTGCTAATCTTCTAGACTCTTCCAACAAAGTTAAATCAAGGTCTCTTGCTTCAACTTGATTATCTTCATCAAAACTAAGTACCCGATGAGAACCTAAGTGGATCTCCGAGGGTAATACTGTATCGGCTCCATACACGAGATTAAATGGTGTATCTCTGGTTGCCCGACTCGGGTTTGTGCGCAGAGATCACACACTGTTGGCAACTCTTGGACCCAGTTTTTCCCTCTAGCTTCAAGCTTTTCTCGCATCCTTTTTTTCTTCTCCTGAATGATCAAACCGTTGGCTCTTTCAACTTGGCCATTGGTTTGTGGGTGAGCTACAGAAGTAACTGAATGTTGTATTCCTAGGTCGGCACAACATCGCTGGAACTTGCTTTCCTTGAACTAGGTCCCATTATCTGTTATAATCTACTTTGGGACTCCAAAGCGCACAACAATCCTCTTCAAAAATTTTATAACAGCTTCTTGAGTGATATTAACAAGTGGCTCAGCTTCTATCCACTTAGTAAAAGTATCAATTGCCACAATAATATGCTTGTATCTCTTTTGTCCCTTGGGCAAAGTATCGATGGTGTCAATTCTCCAGATAGCAAATGGCCAGGTTAGAGGGATTGTGTGGAGATCATTAGCACGCTTGGTAGTTTGATGCTGAAAGAATTGACAGTGACTGCACTTGCGAACTAAATCGATGGCATCTTGGTTTGTTGTAGGCCACTAGAAATTATGATGGAATGCCTTCTCGACCAAGGTCCTAGCAGAGGAATGAGAGCTGCAGATTCCTCCATGTATGTCATTGAGCAGTTGAAAACCTTCATCTTGTGAGATGCATCGCCTCAGCATGTCATTTCTTCCTTTCTTGAACAATACCCCATCAATGATTATATAGCTTTTGGCAATGCGAGCAATGCCCTCGGTCGCTGGATTATCATCTGGGATTAGATTTTCTTCGATGAAAACTCAGATCGAGAATCTCCAATCCTCTTCGGGCTCTTCAGGTTCAAGCAACAAGACTTCAGGAGCCTCAGCTGGCACCTTGACTGATACATATGGTTGTAAGATCTTTTTCAATAATAACATCATGGCACTGTTGATCGAGAAGATGCCAAACAAGCGAGATGGTCTGCATCTTGATTATCCAGTTGAGGCATATACCGGATTTCAAATCCATCAAAAGAGTTTTCCATAGACCAAATAGCTTCTAAATAAGCAGCCATCTTTTCATCTTTACACTCATATTCTTTATGAACTTGCCGGGCCACCAGCTGAGAATCGCTTCGGATCAACAATCTCTTGATGCCCATAGGTTTAGCAATTCGCAGGTCATTAATCAATCATTCAGACTCTGCTACATTGTTGGTGGTTTTGAATTTCAACTGGATTGCATACTTTAAAGGCTTCCCTTTGGGAGGTTTCAGCACAACTCCAGCCCCAGTACCTTTCAGAGTAAATGAACCATCAAAATACCTTACCCAATGATCGGGTAATGATTCTTCATCTTGAGGACCAGAAGGGGTCCATTCAACAATAAAATCAGCTAATGCTTGACTCTTAATGGCTCTTCAAGGTATGAACTCTATATGATGCTGACCCAACTCTATTGTCCAATGAGATATTCGTCCTGTAGCATCTCTACTATATAAAATACGTGAGAGAGGGTGATCAGAGACTACCTTAATTGGATGTGCCAAGAAGTAGTGCTTCACCTTCCGAGATGTCATTAACACCGCATATAACAGCTTCTATGCTTGAAGTTACCTTGTTTGAGCGTCCTTCAAGATCTCACTGACGAAATATACAGGTGACTATACTGAACTCCCTTGATCATTTGTCCGGTCAACTGTCAGAACAGTACTGACCACCGAATCAGTGGCCGTCACATAAAACAACAACTCTTCTTCGGGCTTTGGCAGCACCAGAGTAGGTATCCTCTTAAGATACTGCTTCAGTTTTTGATATACTGTCTCTGCTTGGTTGTCCCATTGAAACCCATCTTGTTTGTGCAGCAACTTGTACAATGGCATACCTCTTTCTCCCGATCGAGATATGAACTTACTAAGGGCAGCCATCATTCCAGCTAGCTTTTGAATTTTCTTTCGAGTTCGGGGTGGTTGTAGCTGTTCTATAGCTTCTACCTTATTTGGATTCGCATCAATCCCTCTCTCGGAGACCATGTACCCCAGTAATTTACCGGAGGACACCCCGAAGACGCATTTCTTTGGGTTTTGCTTCATCCAGTACTTTTGAAGATTATCGAAGGTCTCGGTGAGGTCCTTAAGCAGACCCCCCCCCCCCGCTTTTTGGACTTCATGACGATTTTATCGATATATGCTTCAACATTTCTTCCAATTTGGTGTTCAAAAACAAGATGAACACACTTCTGGTATGTAGCCCCAGCATTTTTGAGGCTGAACGACATCTTCACATAACAATAAACTTTGAAAGGAGTGATGAACGCCGTCTTTTCCTCGTCCTCAACTCTCATGTCAATCTGATGATAGCCGGAGTAAGCATCAAGAAAACTGAACAACTTGCTGGTGGAAGTAGAATCCACGATCTGATCAATTTGAGGCAGAGGATACTCATTTTTAAGACATGCTTTATTAAGAGACGTATAGTCTACACACATCCACCAAGAACCATCAAAATTTTTAACTAATACAGGATTTGCTAGCCAAGTAGGATAATCTACCGTTCTAATGAACCCGTCTTGTAATCGCCTAGTGATTTCCTCATGGATAGCGTCACGTCTGTTTGGAGTATATCCTCGCTCAAATCTCCCACTTGTGCTCGATCACCTCCTTGGGGATCCCGGGCATATCCGAAGGTGTCCATGCAAATACATCAGTGTTTGCCCGAAGGAAGGTGATGAGCGCGAGTTCCTATTTCAGAGATAAGGATCCCCCGATGACCACTTGCTTGGCAGGTTCATTGGGATCCAGTGGCACTGTCTTGGGTGCTGGTGGCAGCACTTCTTCCGTAACCGGGACTTCGGGAGTTGGTACTTCAGGAATTTTGACAGTGAGTTTTGGTACAGATAGTGCCGCACCACTATCAGTATGAGGCTGTTTGGAGAACTTGCCTCCGGAACCTCTTGCTTGAAATGACATGCCTGGGTCAACGAGTTGATGTCGCATTTGACCGCCTCCTTGAGATCGGAGACCATCGTCATGACCCCCAAGGGCCCCGACATCTTCATGGTTGCGTAAGCCGAATGAACAATGACCATAAACTTCAGGAGGAAAGGCCTCCCGAGGATGCAGTTATACACCGAATCAAAATTCGCCACTTCAAAGGTGAGGACTTCTCGACGCTTATTGTCTCTATGACCGCAAGCAATGGTCAGATTAATCTTTCCCAAGGGTTTTGATGAAACCCCTGGTATCACTCCATAGAATCTTTCATCCACTGGCTGTAATGTTGATAAAGGCAAACCTACTTTCTCGTAAGTACGTTTCATAAGCAAGTTTAAGGCCGCACCTCTATCGATGAGAGTCTTGGCAACATTACTTCGGTGGATCGAGATCTTGATCACGAACGGCAGGTTCCTGGTTGACAACTCCATCTTTGGATGATCTTTGAGACCGAATGTAATCAGAACCTCACGCCATCACATCTTGTTGCTAACAGGAACGGCATTAAGCACTTTCCGTTCATAATTCTTGTACTGAGTCTTGGACGGAACTGCCCTGCTTCCACCAAAGATCATATTGACCTCTAGGAACTGTTCTTCATCATCTTCGTCAACCCTCCGACAACCCCTGGCCGGAGCCTCAGGTCGGGGTGCTGCCGGAGGTTCAGGAGTGTCCTTCTTTTGCTCAATATAAAAACTGCATTCAGTGAAGTTGTGATACCTTGATCGACGAACTGGGCACCACTTCTGTGCATCTTCTGGCTTGTCAAAAGGCTTCTTTTTTTCTCAGGACACTCTCCTCCTCTTCGCTTGGCGATGTTGAGCTCCCCATCATTAGACTTCTTGCGGGACCTTTTGGACTTTATTTTTCCAGTGATTTGGGCTCGTGCTTCTGATGCTTTGATGCAGGTTTAAGCGATTGACAAGAGGTGGCCCACTATTCTGGGTTCCTCAATTGCAAGCCTTTCTGTGGTGTAAACATCTGACATGCCTTCTCTGAAGGCAATAATGACCCCCAGATCTTCAATATGAGAAATGAAATTCCTCGTCTGACTGAAACGCTTCACATAGTCTCGAAGACTCTCATCGGACGTTTGATGGTTCGAAAGGTTTACGCCATTGAGGGCCTTTCAATGGTCCCTGGAAATTTTTGATGAAGATTGCATACAGTTGATCCCAAGTTCGGAAAGTGGACTCAAGAAGATTGACCAGCCATGAACAAGCTGATCCCGACAGAGCAATAGGTAAATAATTAGCCTTTACTCTATCATCCCCTCCAGCAGCTTCAATAACCGTGGAGTAGACAAGAAGGAACTCTTTAGGATTAGATGATCTGTCGTATTTCTCGATCGGTTCTAGCTTGAATTTCTTAGGCCACCAAACTTGCGTAGGCTTGGGACAAGAGCCTTGAATGAACCGAGCCCACTGAGGAGCAACTTCAGCTGCTTCTCTACGACGCCTGTTGGCACCGATATCATTGCACGCGTCATTCCTGCGCGGATGTTCACCAGTATGATCCCTCTGACTTTGTTGCCTGTCTAGGCTGTGCCGTAAATCTCCAACAGAGAGACAATGTTCCTGCCGAGGAGATGTAACCGAAGCAGAGGGAGCTCGTTGAGAGGATAGTCCTCCACGGGAATCACCTCGGCGTGAAGCCTTGGGCTGATTTTGGCCTGATGGTGGTGTGTGGCCTATCCGGCCAGCAATCTCTAATCCTTGCTGGATTAATGGCGCCAGAGGTGCTGGATTATGCTTCTCAGCCACATTGATATGGCGTAGCTCGATGTTGCGATTCCACTCTAGATACCCCATGATCGAGGGATATTCCTCATTCGACCCGAAGTCGTCGTCGGTGCAGTCATTGTCGCTGTCACTGCTGGAATTATAGCATTCCAACCCCAACCCTAGGAACTTTCCATTGACGAGATTGAGAATTACTCTCGATTGAGTTGGTAACTTCTTCACTTGATCCTTGAAAGGGCCAACGCTTGATCGGGACCCGAGCGGAACACTCAGAATCTCAATCGTAGTTGGCATCTCAAATGAAATTTGAGACAAAGCCTTGAGGAACTTTGGCTGATGAGCCAAAAAACTTCTTTATCAGCAACAAAAACCAATGTCTAGAAACAAAACGTTGTACCCACCGAAAAAAACAAGGTTGCTTGTTGAGAACGCCGGGGATGAAGTTCGGACTAGATTCACCTCATGCCCCCTCCATGGCGCGCCTCTGTCGACGCTAATCTACGGGATCGAGATCGGTAGATATTATGTGTAGGGTCGAGAGCGTAAGTGATGTGAAGCTAATCTCAAAGAGGACTGACATGAGGAATTCAGACTGGTTTGAGACTCTCGGAGGATAACAACCATATGTCCAGTGAGTGCGTGTGTGTGTGCTCTTGGTCTGGAATCAGATGTTTTGCCCGGTTGAACAGGTTACATATTTGTAGGAGGGGCAGCCCTCCTATGGTAATTACAATTAATGATGTCGTAATACTGGTAACGTCTATTCCTAATTGCAGGATCGTGTCCGTTAGGCGTAATGACTCCTTTATAAGCAGTAACAACCCAGCCTTTAACTCCGCTTCGAATGCTGCGTTGTGGCATCGTGGGCAGCCGTTCCTCCGTCGGTTGCTGCTAACTGGGCCAAGGTCCAAGAAGGTCTATGAGAACTTTAATTGCGGCCCACGCCTGTTCGGGAGGCGGAAATTGAGGCATCCACACATATGATTAACATTGATTTTACAGGGTCACTGGAGTAGTTGCGAATTCTTTCAATGGATTGATGGTTCAGAGATGGTAGATGAGAGAATTCTACTATTTCCACTTGACCCATATGAGACAGTCTGCAACGAAGCTTTCAAGCGATGGATGCCTCCACCACCAAATCCTCCTGCTACGAGGGATGAGGAGAAGGTGGAAGCATCAAGAAGACGTGTCCGCAATCCGCCGTTGTGCAAGTGTGGTCATCGAGCCGAGCTAGAAAGGCCGTCTCTTGGTTTAACATACACTCCATTTTTCCGTTGTCCTATTACTTTCATAGCTAGTAATTTGAAATGCGGAGTAATGTTTGTGGTACTTCGTGACATGGCTTAATATTAACAAGTAGCATTTCATCACGTAGGATAATAGGAGAATGTGTGACTTCCAAGTGTGGATATATGGTCCAAAATCTCACTATCCAAAACCTAAAGACAGGCCGAATTTCAGTAAAATTTACACTTGCCATGTAATAAGATGCCAAAGGTTTTGTGTCAATGTGGCGTGCATGCAAGGAAAGGAGTGGTTCCGTTCAAGCTAGCAATTGAATGGTTGTGTGGCAACACAGCAGGTGATAATGATGCATGGGTAATATACTGATTTTGTGATCTATGTTTGCATTCTCATACTCATGTTCACTTGACACATTTGTGAACTAGAACTTGTACTTTATTATGCAGCATACTCGAAGGTGCAACTGGGAGGACTGGAAGGATTTTACAAAATCATAAACAAAGGCAGGAGGCTTTGAGAACTAGAAGAAGAGAGATCCGGTCTCAACATTTGAAATGTCCTCTAGGATGGATCATTGGAACAATCAAGAAAGAGTTTGAACTTGATAAAATGGAGGATAGACATCGTGCCAATGAGATTGCATTGAAGTATTGGAGGGAGAATCGAGAGAAGTATCCTTCTAAGGAGGAATGGCATCATTTGTCCCCGCCATGGGGTACAACATTTGCTACGGCTTTAGAGTGGATGTCATGGTGTAAAGAAAGGATGGAGCAGCTAGCTAATCTAGTGTACCAAGAGGAGTGCCGACAGAAAAAGCTTATTATGAGGCAAGACTGAAGGACCCACAGTCCTGGGAATCATATTTTGCTAGGATGGAGGAGAGCAAAAAGAAGAGAAGACTAGAGAAAGAAGAGGCAAGAGAGGAGGAAAAGAGGAAACAGAAAGAAGAGGAGAGAAACATGAAGTTGCAATTTGATGCGGATGTCACCCCCTTCAACTTCAATTTTACTTTCGGACGGTGACTCCTCCCACCCTTCGGAATATGTTTCTTCTTCGAGTTCTTTTTCCTTCTCCTCAAAAGTGTCCTCATTAAAATCATTATTAACAATCGTCCAATCTTACACCGGTGACATTGATGGGTTCTCCCCATTCTACTCGAAACAATGTTCGCTACAGTCAATACCTCAATTGGCACTTCCTCCAAATGCACATCTTCACATGCTAATGGAATATGACCTACCTCTTTCTCCTCAACTATATCAACTATAACTTCAGCACATTTCACTTGAGCATCTTTCAAACATTGCTTTAATATTTCGAATCATCCTCCGAAGCTAATTTCAATAAAATGTAATGAGCTCTACCACCACTTCCCGCATCAAAGCGACCACGAAACTTAAGAGTACTATCCACTCCAACAATAGACTGCGCTCTTGCCTCAAATTCACAAAATAAAGGGGTTTTCCAAATGAAATCACTTCTTCACACCTTTTAACCACTTCACCATTTTCATTCATAATGCAATGATGGAACAAGCGAACTATACGATCCATTGAACAATGTACACTCGACTTTTTGAAAATTTTCTATCACAACAACAAATTAATAAAAATTAGTAAATATTGAAAAATAACACATGCACAATATCGTACACGTTAATATCGTGGTGCAATATGATAATCTATCAATATATGATACCTCAAACAACCACATTCCTGCAAATCCTCAACTAAAAATCCTCATATTTCACTAAAAACCTACCTAGTCCAAAACTAACCAAAACATACAAGAAAACCAAATCTACTCAGAGGGAATGAGAGAGCTACCTTCAAGGACCAAATGCTCCAACTTTCATGAAGGGCGAAGCTCGATCTGAGGTCGATTTGGGAGGAGAAGGCGCGGCGACGGAGAGAAAAAGAGAGCAGCGCGTGCAAGAGAGAGAAAGAATGGAGGAGGAAGAAGCTGTGCGGGGCCGGCGGCCGGTTCATAGCCACAGAAGTCACGCCAAATAGATCGGCGTGACTCAGTCGCACCAGGCCGATGAGCGTGATTGAGGTGGACTCCGGCTCGAGATCGCGGCTGACGTGAACACTATCATGCCGGTCCACGTGGCATGATTTCTTCACAAATCGCACCATGATGATTGGCGACTGAAACGGTCTAGATCCTGGAAATATAGTTCGATGTGGTTTTCTTTTAAATATTAATGAAAAACAGATTAAATACGTAAAAAAATCTAGGAGAGATGTGATGACATATTGGAGGAAGGAAGAGTCATCAATACTAAAACGTCTAGGAGCTTGCAACTATAAATTTATAATTGTCATCACCTTATAAAAAATATCTATCAGATTGGAAAAAAATCATGTATAGCATCCACAAAACATAAAATAAGAGATGATTACCTAAGAAGAGAGAGAGATGGACAGCAAACGAAAGACATCGAAGAAATGTGATGACGAATTATAGATGTTTAGAGGACACTAGAGTCATCAATGTAAAACAGTCTAAAAAAGAGTTATCAATGTAAAACTCTTTGAAAAATTGAAATAAATAGGGTTCTGAAAAGTAAGTTTCCGATGAAATGAACTAAAAGCTGAAAAGCACATTCTGAGCTGCTTTTCTAGCTTTTGATTTGTAGAGAAGCTAAAAAATATTACAAAGCAAGCATTTAAATTTCATCAGCAAGCATTTTTAACTAACCACCAACTAGCTTTTTCTAAGAATTCAAAAGTGAAAACCCAAACAAACAAGGCCTTACTCCTATAGAAGACTACAAAGCTAGATGTAACCAGGGTTTAAGTTATAGATTGAACCGGAGAAACTAGCCCCTACCGGTTTAACAAAAGCCATGAAAACCATTCTGAATTGAAAAATCAAAGCTTGAATGAAATTTGGTTGAAAAGCCACCATAAACCAGTTGGTTTTTCAGTTTATCGAGCGATTTCATCGGTTTACCGATTGGTTTCTTTGGTTTCATCTGTTTTGAAGTTTCAAGTTTTGAAATCCACTGATTTACCCCTCAGTTTTACCGGCTTCAAAATCCCAAATTTTTCAAATTTTCATTTTTTTAAATTTTTTCTCAAAATCTAGTCAACAGTAAAAAAAGACCGGATCGATTTCATAAAAAACCGACTGGTTTCCAACAATTTTGTTAACCTTGGATGTAACTATAGATGTTTAGCCGTCATCAGTTTATACTGAAAATTATTATGGGCCAATTGCGAATCTGACCCTGTTTGAGAAGCTAATTGCATGTTTGGCCCTATTTTTTAGGGTTTGTATATTTTACCTTGATTTTTTGAAATGAAGTCTGAGATTGACCCTACTCCGTTAAGACTACTTGACGGTGTTAAGTCCTATGTAAATGGACATACTTACTCTTGCACTATTGACCCTGATTTGTTGATTTATTTGCAGAAATGACACTGTTTTGCTACTTACCCTTGCAATATAAAATAAAATTAGCAAAAATTGAATTCATTTTGAACTTTCAGCTAAATTTTAAATGTTTTAATACATTTTGAATATATTTCATATTTTCTTCAAATTTTGATAGCATTTTCCCTATAATTTGGATATTTTGAAACCAAACAATTTCATATATCAAGATTCACATTGCAAACAATATCAAAAGCAACACAAACAAGTTAAGAACGTTGCACGTTGCAGCTGCTTGCAGCCAACGCGCCGTGCCCGTCGCGCGCTGCCCCCGCCCGTGCGCACCATTCGCG
>BCLF01000025.1:424736-434986 GCA_001602275.1 Zoysia japonica | reverse complement strand
CACGGCGTCCAGCGCCCGGTCGGCGAGTGCATTCAAGCCGCCGGCGTTCAATGCCGATGGGACGCTGTCGGCGCTCCAGCAGGCTAACGGCGTCGACGAGTTCAAGGCGGGGTGCAACGGGCAGGACTTGACGGCGATGTACGGCGCCGTCGCCGGCTCCTCCTGCGTGCCCACGGCCGGAGCGACCAAGTGGCGCTCACACTCTGACCTGTGGGCGCAGAGGAAGAAGGAGGCGCGGTCGGGCTGGGCTGGCGGGGAAAGGGAAGGGGAGTGGGCCGGCCAAGGGGGTTCGGCCCACTTAAGGTTTTTTTTTTAAATTCCCCTTTTTTGGTCAATGGCTAAAGGGTTTCCAAACTCGAAAAAGCAGCAAGGAAAATTAAACTGGCAACTCGACGGAAAAAGAAAATCAAACGGTTAACAAGCTCCAAGTTTTTTTTTAAGTTTTATGAAATTTCCCATTTCCCTAAATTGTCTCTATTTTAGTTTCTTTTTTTTAAAGAAAAAGTTTTAAAGGGGGCCTAAACTAGATTCACAAAAATTAAACAAAAAATCTTTAAAAGACTCATTTTTAGTTATTCTCGAAATTTGGGATGTGACAGACCTACCCCACTTAAGTGGGATCTCGTCCTCGAGATTCGGACAGTTCTCTTCGAAGAATTGAGGAAACTCTTTCTTGAGATCATCTTCTCGTTCCCAAGTGGCTTCCACCTTCGTGTGGTTGCTCCACTGTACTCGATAAAATTTGATGGCTTTACGTCGAGTCTGGCGGGTGGTCACATCCAAGATATGGATGGGAGTTTCTTGATATCTCAAATCGGGTTGCAAATCCAAATTCTCAATGGCTACTTGCTGAGCTGGCACTTTTAAACATTTCTTGAGTTGCGATACATGAAACACTAGGTGGAGGTCAGATAGCTCTGCCGGGAGGTACAAACGGTAAGCTACAGTGCCCACTTTTGCAAGGATTCGGTATAGTCCTATATACCTTGGTGCTAGTTTGCCACGAATTTGAAATCTTCGGGTGCCTCGAATCGGGGATACCTTAAGATACACGAAATCTCCCTTCTCGAAGGATAACTCACGTCTTCGGTTGTCGGCGTAACTTTTCTGTCGGCTTTGAGCGGTCTTGATCTTGTCCCTTACCTCTGCAACCTTCTCTTCGGCATCTCTGATAATGGCTGGCCCAAAAAGGGATCTCTCTCCAACTTCTGACCACAGCAGTGGGGTTCGGCACTTACGTCCGTACAAGGCTTCGAATGGTGCCATTTGGATGCTAACTTGGTAGCTGTTGTTGTACGAGAACTCCGCAAATGCCAAGCTACTCTCCCAATCCTTTCCATAAGTCAAAACACAGGCTCGAAGCATGTCTTCTAGGATTTACTCGCTCCGTCTGACCATCCGTTTGCGGGTGATAAGCCGAGCTGAAATCCAGTTGAGTTCCTAGAAGACCGTGCAAGCTTTTCCAGAAGTGAGAGGTAAACTGAGAACCTCGGTCAGATACTATTCTCGATGGGACCCCATGCAGTTTTAAAATATTATCTATGTATAGCTGTGCTAGCTTATCGCCCCTATACTGCACTTTTACTGGTATGAAGTGGGCTACCTTGGTGAGGCGATCGACTATTACCCATATGGAATCATTTCCTTTCTTGGTTTGAGGTGGACCTTGGATGAAGTCCATCGATATTTCGTCCCATTTCCATACGGACACTTTTAACGGCTGCAGTAGCCCTGCCGGCTTTTGATGTTCAGCTTTGACTCTTCTGCATATGTCACATTGTGCTACATATAAAGCGATATCCTGTTTCATAGCCGGCCACCAATACTTTTGCTTTAGATCGAGATACATTTTAGTTGTACCCGGATGAGTGGAGTAAGCCGAGTCATGGGCCTCCCTTAGTATGCGCTGCTTGAGACGTTCTCGGTCCGGTACACAAATTCGATCTCGGTACCACACTGTTTCTTGGTCATCTACCCGGAACTCTGAGTTTTTGCCTGACTTAGTGAGCTCCTTTATCCTGTGGAGCTGGGGGTCGCTTTATTGTGTTCGCTTGATATCCTCGTCGAGGATTGGCTGGACTGACAAGGTGTGTAGGCTGCCCGTAGTAGCTACATGTAAGTTCAGATTGTTCATTTCCTGAAGCAACGCTGCATTTCTAGTCAATTCCTCTAAATTCTGGGGCTGCTTCTTGCGGCTTAGGGCATCGGCCACAACATTCACCTTTCCGGGATGATACTGCACTTCCAAATCGTAGTCTTTAATTAACTCCAACCATTTTCTTTGCCTCAAATTGAGTTTCGACTGAGTGAAGATATACTTCAAGCTCTTGTGATCCGTGTAAATCTGACACTTGTTCCCAATCAGGTAGTGCCTCCAAATTTTTAAGGCATGAACTACGGCTGCCAGCTCTAAATCATGGGTTGGGTAGTTCTCTTCATGCTTCTTCAATTGTCGGGATGCATAGGCTACTACTCGGTCTTCTTGCATTAGGACACATCCCAATCCTTGTCGGGAAGCGTCACAGTATACCACGAAGTCTTTGTAGATATCGGGTAGTATGAGCACTGGGGCTGAGGTGAGTAATGTTTTCAAGTTTTGGAAGCTATGTTCGCATTTTTCGCTCCACACAAACTTCTTATCCTTCTTTGTCAGCTCAGTCATGGGCTTTGCAATTTTTGAGAAGTCCTTGATAAACCTGCGGTAATATGCTAACCCCAGAAAACTTCTAACCTCGGTGGCATTGGTGGGCTGTTTCCACTCCATAACAGCTTCTACCTTGGCTGGATCAACTTTTATCCCTTCAGCTAACACAATGTGCCCTAGAAAGGCAACCTCTTGCAGCCAAAATTCACATTTACTATATTTCGCATACAATCTATGCCTCCTCAATCTTTCCAATACCACTCTCAGATGGGCTTCATGCTCACTCTCGCTTCGGGAGTAGATAAGTATGTCGTCAATGAATACGACCACAAACTTATCCAGCTCTTCCATGAATATTTTATTCATTAGATTCATGAAGTAGGCAGGAGCATTGGTCAGTCCAAACAGCATTATCGTAAACTCGTACTGACCATATCGAGTGACAAAAGCAGTTTTCTTGATATCACTCTCTCTGATCTTTAGTTGATAGTATCCTGATCTCAAGTCAATTTTTGAGAATACTTGGCTCCCTTCAGTTGGTCAAAGAGATCATCTATCCTAGGTAGTGGGTACTTGTTTTTAATGGTACTTCGTTTAGTGCTCGATAATCAATGCACATTCTTAGGCTGCCATCCTTCTTTTTCACAAATAGTACTGGTGCACCCCAAGGTGACGCACTTGGGCGGATGTATCCTTTCTTTTGTAACTCCGCTAACTGTTCCTTCAACTCAGACAATTCATCAGCGGCCATCCGGCACGGTCTTTTAGCTATTGGTGTCACACCAGGGACCAAGTCGATGAGGAATTCGACGTCACGGTCAGGTGGCATTCCCGGTAGCTCTTCCGGAAAGACATCTGCATAATCTTTTACTGCAGGTACCTCTTCTAGGGGAGTGGCTTCTGTGCTGAATACTAAAGGCCCGACCTTTCGGTCTCTTGGCTGACATGTAACAGCAATGCCTTTGTGGTTTATGGCTGTCACCAAGCGCTCTGATCAGTATATAACTCCTTTATGGCGCTTCAACCAATCCATGCCCAAAATGACATCTATACCCTCAGATTGAATGACTATCAAATCTGCGATAAACTCTACCCCACTTAAGTGCATTCTGACTCCTATGCAACCCAAACTGCACTTTATAGTGGCTCTCGATGACTTTATTAGCATGGGAGCCCTAAGTAAAACCATTGGCAATTTTCCTTCTTTCACAAACTTTGAAGAAGCGAACGAATGCGAAGCGCCGAAATCAAATAAAACGGTTGCAAGAGTGAAGTGTATGAGGTACTCATCGAGTACCACCTCGGGTGCTTCCTCTGCGGTTTCGGCGTGGACGTGGTTCACCCGTCCATGTCCGTACTGTGGTGCCCTCCGGGTAGGTGCAGCTGTCCTTGGTGCGCCACGAGATGCTCCCGATATTGTAGGTCGTGCCCGTGAGTACACAGGAGCTACTGCAGGCTGCCGGTTCATGGGACAGTTCGCAACCAAATGCCCTGGACTGTGGCAGTTGAAACATGTCCGCAGGGCATTTGAAGCTTGATTCACACTTGGATTAGTACGTGGTGCAGGTGGACGTGGTGGCTGGCGAATTGACTGTGTAGACTGCTGTGGCTGTGGAACAGTTGGAGTGCGATACTGCATGGTAGGAGGATACAATGGCTTCTGGAATTTATTGAACCTTGGTCGCTGTCTCTTCTCAAGCTGCCATGACTTCTTAGCCTGAAACTTACGCTTTCTTTCCCCGTCCAGTCCAGCGCGGGCTCTTTTCCAGGAGGATAGCTTTGTTCATCATAATGTTGAAGTCCGGAAAGGTGTGGGTCACGAGTTGAGCTTGCATGACATGACTCAGCCCATCCAGAAAATGTTCCTGCTTTTTCTGATCAGTGTCCACCTCTCCTGGGGCATAACGGGCCAGTTTCATGAACTTCTTGATATACTGATTGACCGTCATAGCCCCTTGCTTCAAAGCTCGAAATTCATCAGCTTTCATCTTCATGGTGCCAGCCGGAATGTGGTAGGCTCGAAATGCCTGTTGAAACTCGTTCCAAGTTATGGTGGTAGGATCAACAGCGGCTTCGCGATAGTTGTCCCACCACTCACTGGCTGCTCCAAATAATTGATGGGCAGCTAGCATCACTTTTTCTTGATCGTTGGCTGCCACGATGTCGAGCTTCTTGTTGATATCACGCAGCCAATCGTCGGCTGCAAGTGGCTCATCATCCATGTTGTCAAAGGTAGGGGTCGAAGTCGCATGAACTCTGACATCCGGTTCTGCGAGTTCGGACCTCCTCGCTGTCCCATACCTTGTGCCAACGTGAGTAGCAGCTGGGTTTGCGTTGCCATTACATCAGCGAGGGTGGCGGGCGGTAAGGGAAGTTCTTCTCCTCCCACCACTGAGACTCCACCTCCAGTCATGGCTTGAGATGGGGCTTGTGCAGCCCCTTGGGCGCCGGCTCTGGCAGCAGCAACACCAGCCGCATTACCGGCAGCCGCTGGGCCGGAATGAGCCACCTCATTCTCGCCGTGGTGACTGGACTGGGCCTCGTCCACACGTACCTGTTGCGGGGCGCTGGGAGCAGGTGCAGCAGAGCGGCGCGGATTAGAGGGCACCCCTCCTCTCCTGACCACTCTCCCTCTCGAAGGTTGTGCAACCCGTTCACCATTATTTATGTCGTTCAGGTTGCGCTTGCGAGTCTGGCGCTCTTGGACGCGGGCTGATTTCCTTGGCGCCATTCTGCCAAAGACAAAATAAAACGGTGCGGTGGGGTTAGATGCTAGTGTAAACATGCATTATTAGTAAACTTTCAGTTCTTAGGTTTGGAAAAACAGCACACATACAATCATTCAAAGAACGGTACGAAGCAAGTCAAACATAGCACACAATCATGGTTATATTACAAACGATAACAAGTCACAACTAGATGTTCAGGGCATGCAACTACGGGATTACAGTACGGGAGTCAATCTTTTTACAGTTCAAAATCCGTCGTCAAAAGACAATATCATCCACCACTACGACGGTGGGCCTCCCTAGCTACACTAGTAGATACAAAAGAGTAGCTATCAGTTGGTACCTACGGCTGCTCGAAACCCAATGCCGGCATCCACCATAGTCCGGCATCCAGCAGCGATGTCGTCCTACTGAGCGTTGCCATGGGGCTGCGGCAAACCCACGTCAACCACAGGCTTCACCTCCGTGGCCAAAGTGCCGGCTCCGCGGGGAGCCTGTGCGCGGCCTGGGGTAGTCCCAACGATCTCCACGCTGGAGTCGGGTACAGCCTCCTCCTCCATGGGCTCGTCGGTGTCGTCAGAGGGGGTGTGGTCGCCCAAGCTGAGGGCGCAGGAGAGGTACTCCCCACGGCTGCAGCCCTCACCGTCCTGGAGCTGTGGAAGCTGTGCCACCCGTGTGTAGAGGACGTCACGGGTGGCCGGGTCCAACACCGGGGCGTGTGGCGGCACGGATAGTCTCCCGTCGGAGAGGCACACTAAACAACGCTTGCTGGGCGTAGTCTTCGTGCGGGCTCCCAGTCGAGTGAAAGCGCTCTCCTCAGACGCGGGAGAGTCACGGAGTCTCCCCCTCAGTGACGCTGCAATCCCTGGTACGCTATTCCTCGCGGTGCGGCGAGTAGGAGGGTATGGAGATCGCAGCTGACGTCGCAGTGCCTCCAACTCCCGCTGGTGGGCTGCGTGCTGGTCGGAGAGGTTCTTCTTCAGGCTCTCCTCCAGTGCTCGAGCTGAGGTGAGTGCGACACGGGCTGTACTGAGCTGAAACAGCGCCGTGTCACGCTGTCCCTGAGCGTCACTGAGCTGTGACTGCAGCTCGTCACGCTGAATCTGTACCGCGTCCCTCTGGGAACTAGCAGTCTCCAGCTGTCCCTGCAGAACGGTGACCTACCCCTCGGCGATGAAAGCGCGAAGAGACTGCGCTATCCACTGGCCTCGAAGCACCTCGCAAAAACGGTGCTGCGCCATCAGGTGTAGTGTCGTCTCCACAAGGGTGGGGTCCTCCACGGTCCTGGTGGGTCCTCCAAGCGTGTCCATACGGTGCACCCATGTCGGGTCGCCGGTGGTAAGTACTGGAAAGTAGCGCACCAGCATGGCTCCAGTGAAGTCGAGGTTCACCGTGCACACGTGAAGTAGGGTCTCGCACGCGGCGGCCTACAAAGCGGAGTCGAAGGTGGGGCCAGTGGTCAATGACGACCACATTGGCAGCGGGTACGCCACGAGCCGAGTCTCCACCTCGTGTAAGGTGTACTCGTCGGACTCCAGGCACCTCCAGCGGTAGGACACCGGTGTGGTGTATCCAAACCGCGCAAGAGTACGAGCAAGGATCGCGGGAAACCCGTCGGTCCCACTCGCCTCCGGGCCAAGGAAGGTCCATCCATCGGAGGCCATTTGCAAGAGATAGTAAAAAGGGTCAGTAACTAAATAGACAATATACAACATATATACAAGGTACGCAAGCAAAATAAGCGCGTGTGGGCATAAGTCCCACTAGAACGTAGCTTTACTAGGAAAATGTATCGTTCTAACCGTATGATGTAACGTCTCGCAATCTAAGGTCTCGTCCTACGGTCAAGAACGGCTCTGATACCACTCTGAGAGACCCCTTTTTAAAAAGAAGCGTCTATGTGTCACTAGTACCATTCCTTGGACCGGTAGTTGGTACGCAAATTAAGAACAAAGTGATATTTATTACACGTACTAGTACGACGTACTACTTATCCTAGTATGGTCCGACAAACACGTCTATATTACAAACATAAGTCGACGCAGCGACTTTATTCAAACCCAACATTCCTAAGAGACTAACAACACGCCACAAGCAAACTTGAGCGAAGGGCGAGACTTCTACTCTTCATAATCGGCATCATCCTCGTCCTCTTCCTCTTCTGAGCAAAACAACAGCAAGGGGAGGGGTGAGTACAAAAGTACTCAGCAAGTCCTAACGGTCGATATGAGGGGGTTCGCAATAGCGAAGCAAGGAAAGGTTTATGGTTCATATTTTGTGGAAAGCAAGTTTTTACGCTAGGCTTCCTAACAGAAAGAGAGTTTTTAATTAGGGGAGGAAAACGTTGCAGTTATATTTTAGTAGGGTGGACCTGAGGAAGGTTTTCAGTTCTTTCCACAGTTCCTCAAGTTTTAAATCGGGCACTAGTATGCTTCCATACCGGCCCTAGGCACACAGCCAACACGTTTCCAAAACACGGGTAGCTACACCCACTCACACATCAAGGCAGTATAGAAAATCTAATCGTAGGGTACCCGAACATTAGCATGCCAATACCGTGGCAACGGCCCATCCGGAAGGATTTTTAACTCTGCAGAGGTTGTACACTGTACCCACAGGTTATGCTACTCAACAGGGTTGCATAACGTCTACCCCACAACTATATAGGTTTCCACATATTCCATCAAAGATAAATACAGGGGCTATCCCTCGGGGTTTTTTAGGCCACCGATGACGCGACGGTACATTCTCGGAGCCGGATCGTGAAGATTTACCACAGTCACATCTTTTTCTAGTCCCCTACGACGCCGGGTATTACCAAATCAGGGGCTATATCCCTGGGCTTACGGTCCCATGACGCGGGCAATTACATGGTCGAGAGCCAGGCAGCGAGTCGTCTCACGTCCTTCACCTGTTGTCTTGTGTCCTACCGACCTCCTAATGGTTCAATGTGGAATACCTATATAGTGGGGATAGGTCCTGCCCAGATCGGGTTCTGTGGTTGTACGAAAATTACTAAGTCGAGGACTAACGAACCGGTCCTTATATGGCAGGGGTGGCGGACTCGTCCACGGCAGGTGGACTACACCGTAACCTACACACTATCACCATCACCTCAAGTGAGCCCCACCCCACGACCAGAATCAACCCTCTTCACCTAATACCAGTTCCACTACGCCCAGCCCACTTTATTTTACTCACACCACCAAACACGTCTTAACGCATTTGCAAAAGAGTGATATAAGGTGTGGCGGTACGAGATACCGCAATTAGGGTCCTAAGCATTTCTCTAGTCAAGGCACTTTCCGTTCAATAAAAGTATTTAAAGAACGGAAGTCCTATGGTTAACAAGGGTGTGTCATCGATTGGCTAACAAGGTAGTATTTATATTATTCACAGCAAGTTACTGACATAAATATAAATACCTAGAATCGAATAGGTACTATACTACACAACGTTTAACACATTTAAACATAGGCAAGAATGTAGTTTCTATAGGTACAGCAGTAAAAATAGGTTCAAAGTGGTTCAAAGGGGTGTTAGGACTTGCCTTCAGCGGCGTCTTCGGGTTCTTCTTCGTATTCGGGCTCTTCGGGTTCCTCCTCGTACTCGGGCTCTTCTTCGGCTACAAACAATAATTACAATAAGACTACCAAATAAAAACTAAGAAGCTAAGAAAAGAAACAATCACCAAACAAGGTATGGAGTTTGGATAGGTTAGGATGTTAGGGCTCGTGATGCGGATTCCAATGGTATATTGGTTGTGATGAACGGAGTTAGGATGTGGCGGCAAATTACAGGCAATGTGCTATGACGGACTGCAGAAAAATCTGTGTGGACACGGGGTTCTGCCAGTGTCCACGCCCTCTGGACACACAGGTGTCCAAAATCCGCGTTTTTCACGTGGACCCGTGGGTTGTGATGAGTTCGGGGTTTTCGTGGACACGTGAAAATTCGGGGTTTTTGTGGACACGTGAAAGTTCGGAGTTTTCATGGACACGTGAAAGTTCGGGGTTTTCATGGACACGTGAAAGTTCGAGGTTTTCGTGGACATGTGGACACGTGACCGTGCCCGCGTTCGTGACCATGTCCGTGTTCGCGGACACTAGGCTGTGGCCGTGTCCGGGCCGGCGGAAGCTGTGACGTGTACGGGTCGGGGACTAGTGAGAGGTCAGCCCGTGTCCATGAGGACGGACACGGAGCTACAGTCGTGTCCTATGTTGTGAGGATCATGGAGTTGACTGAAGTGTGTTCCGCGGCCCATCAGTCGGGGACCTGGGCCGGGAATGTGTGGGGTGCAAGTGAGACGGCCAGGACGTGCTCCGAGCACGACGGACGCGCACTGGACGCGCTCCGAATGCGTACCGGCGCCTCCCGCGCGTTCTCGGGCGTGTCGTGGCAAGACTTGCTCCGACAACCGGCAAACTAGACCTAGGTCATGGTGTTCTACGTGGCAGAGGTGACGTGGTGCTTGCCATTGGCCAGGCAACCGGAACGGCCATGAGCCGCAGGCGTGGTCTGGACACTCTATGGGCGCGGTCAGCGTGCGACAGCGCGCTCTGGTGCGCTAGGGATGAGGAGAGGGTGCCGCGCGGCCGGAGTCCAAGCGCGGAGGATATGAGGGTCGCGGTGGCTCAGGGTTATCGCCTGACAAGGCTCGATCGCAAGGGGGCGAGTGGCCCCACCACGGCGGCGGCCTGGCGCGTGCGACGGCGCCATAGACATGGGTGTGTGGCCGTCGTGGTGAAGAGGCAAAGGCCTCCAGGGAAGGGCTCTCCGCCGGTTTGGGAGCCTGCCTGCGGCTTCGAGGGGTCCCGTGGCGTGCGTGGTTCAGCCGCACGCGGCACCACGGCGGCCGGCGACGCGATAGGCGTGCC
>BCLF01000025.1:391984-423793 GCA_001602275.1 Zoysia japonica | reverse complement strand
AGCGCCCGGTCGGCGAGCGCATTCAAGCCACCGGCGTTCCAGCTGGCTAACAGCGTCGACGAGTTCATGGCGAGGTGCAACGGGCAGGGCTTGACGGCGACGTACGGCGCCGTCGTCGGCTCCTCCTGGCGTGCCCACGGCCGGAGCGACCAAGTGGCGCTCACGCGCGGACCTGTGGGCGCCGAGGAAGAAAGAGGCGCGGTCGGGCTGGGCTGGCGGGGAAAGGGAAGGGGAGTGGGCCGGCCAAGGGGGTTCGGCCCACTTAAGGGTTTTTTTTTGAAATTCCCCTTTTTGGTCAAAGGCTAAAGGGTTTCCAAACTCGAAAAAGCAGCAAGGAAAATTAAACCGGCAACTCGACGGAAAAAGAAAATCAAACGGTTAACAAGCTCCAAGTTTTTTTTTAAGTTTTATGAAATTTCCCATTTCCCTAAATTGTCTCTATTTTAGTTTCTTTTTTTTAAAAGAAAAAGTTTTAAAGGGGGCCTAAACTAGGTTCACAAAAATTAAACAAAAAATCTTTAAAAGACTCATTTTTAGTTATTCTCGAAATTTGGGATGTGACATTTTGTTTCCTTTTCTATTGGTTAGGCCGATCCGTAGCTCGTGTGGTGCCCAGTTCGTTCTCTAGTCATGCAGCCGGTGACTATTCCATGGGTCACGTGACAGGCACCATGTCCAAGCCCTTGGACACGTGTCCACGGTCCGGCTGTGACCCAGCTTATGGTCACGTGGCTGTGACTGTGTCCGTGCCTCAGTTCTTTCCTGTCTGGGCCAACATGTGACTAGATCTTCGGACACGTGCCGTCTACTGTGTCCGAACCCCAATTCTCACGTGTTCGGCCCAATCCGTGTCTTCGATCCAGTTTTTGTTTGATCCGTGCATCCGTTCGTAGAGTCTGTTCTAATAGTTGTTGAGTCATCCTTTTTAGTTTCTTACCCGTTTTTCGTGCCGTTTGTCCAGCTGTAGATGTTGCTGAGTTCTTGAAGACTGTTCTACACGAGGACCTAGATTTCGGATGAGATCTCGACTCACAAGGCAAGCCGTGCTCCTTGACCAATTTTGATCCTATCTTTTAAACTGCATGTTTTGTTTGAAATCATAATTTGCATCCCAACTATTTTAAAATATACTAGCAACATTCTCAAGCCGTGCCTATTTATTGTTTCACATATTATGAGCCTTAGGACTGCTTTAGAACTATTACTTTACTTTTATGCTTAGCTATGCTTAGTTGCATTTATTTACTATACTTCACACCTTATCACTATAAAAATAGAATTTGTGTTAAATGCTTTTGAACTGTGATTCAAATGTGTGTGTTTTGCAAACAACTCTATACAAACTATTTAGCGGGGGCAGGTAGGAGTATGAGGTGCTGGGGGACTCTTGGGAAGTCCCTGTTGGCGTACCTGTTGCGGGTACACGTGAGGTTCAGCTTTTGGACCTTCCGAGAGGTTGTTGGTGTTGAGGTTGGAGAGATAGCCTGCCCTGACAATTAAGGACCGAGTCCTTCGAGCCTTGTACGCTCAGTCGACAACCATGCACACCACGTTACCCTGTATGGGCAGTGGCTTGATCTTGAAGCTTACCAAGACTGGTGGTCTACCCGTGGGTTGGCGGTGACGTGTTAGTGTGGTGTAGAGCTATGACTCCCCACATGAGATCGAGATACCCCACCTGATCAGTGGTAGGCTCTTCATAGCTCCAGGACCCGATTGCGTAGGCACTTGGGATCCCTGTCTTGGAGGATGGATAGCGCCAGTTAAAGCTTGTGGATGGGTCTTGTGGGGTTACTATATCGAGGGCTGCGGCCGCGGTCCTTGCTATGGTGCCACTTCTCGTGGGTCTAGGTACATAAACTCTGCAGAGTTACAGTCAATGCGCATTGCCACGTCTTTTTTGAAGGACACCACTCTGAGTTGTGCTCCTCGTTTAGTAGTTTTGTTTTCTTTCCTCCTCTTCTATTTCAAAATATTTTGGACTCCGGCCTTTGAGCTATGGTCGGGTGTGGAGATTACACCGACATTTAAAATGAACCTCCGTTCGAGATAATGGAGATCTCTGCAGAGTAAGATAATAAAATTGAACTGTTTTGAAATAAAACTTCTTGCATCTTTAAAATAAAATATTTTGAACTTGCATTTAGCACTTGAGCCAGCTATCATCCTTGAAACTATCCTTTGCATGCACACATTGTTGATAGGTAGTGCGTGGTTTGCTGAGTATTCACGTACTCACGGCTTTTTACACCCTTCTTTTTTAGAGGTCAGCTAGAAGATCATTCTCGTCAGGTTCTCAGCTGTGGTTTGAAGTTCACTCCTGCACTTGAGTTGCCTGTGGAGCAAGTGGTTCATCTTGGTGTTTGCTCTCACCCGTTGTTTTCGCTGCTGTTCCAAGATCTTGGATTCTCGGTAGTCTTGTTCTGCTTTGAGAAGTTCGATAAGTTTTTATGGATTATCTCGTTGAATTAATTTATCTTATCCTTCTTTACTCATTCTGTTATGGTTTCTCGATTGTTCACTTGTGATAAACTTGCTTGCCAACCTTCTGGGATTGGTGAAGGCATGTAAGATCAGGTCTTATCGAAAAGTGAGAAAACCCGGTCGTTACAAACCCCACCTCACGGAAACATGGGAGAGAGAAAAGGACGGGTGGGAATGGATCCAATCCAGGGGTATTTTAGTCTAATCCAACAATACATCTATTATCTATTGCTTTAATTATTTTTTTAAATCTGTAAAAAACCTCTAGTGCTAACTGCGTTACATATTAGGTTCAAACAGCAAGTTCAATTTAAAAAACCAGGGTCAAATATACAAACCCTAAAAAATCAAGGCCAAACGTGCAATTAGCTTCTCAAACAAGATCACTGGTGCAATTGTCCCAATTATTATATGTTGTCCAATTTGAATAAAATAATATATACCACATAAAAATAAGATTCAAGAAATTATTTACTTTTTTGAAAAGTATGATTTTTTACAAGATTATGTACTTCATTTGTTTTCAAATTGTTTGGCAGAACACCTCTAGTTTCTTTTAAACTAAAATTATTATTTTACCAATTATAATTTAAAAATAGAGAAAGCACTTTAATATGGCACTACCAGCCCAGGCTCGGCCCAGCCCTGCCCACTTGGCCCTGCCCTGGTGTGTTCACAGCACGGCTATCTCAAGCCCAGCCGAAGCCGGTGTTTGAGCAGCGGTAACAAGAATACAGAACACCACAATCTCGCACACCATCCACATTGTTTTGGACCGGTCAGAATTACGGATTAGTTGCAGACAGCGGGGGAGAAAGAGGAAAGGCGCACATAATTAACGTCACCAAAATACCCTGTTTCCCCTTGTCCTCCATGTGAAGAGTCCGGTGCTCTTTCTTATTCCTCTTCATTTCCTCCACCGCCCGCCTCCACTTCTTCCCCTCTGCTCCAACGCCAGCCACCCTATGAATATGATCGCCACAAGTCCCTAGTACCAGCTCCCCGCCATTCCCCCGCCTCGAGGAGGACCCGAGCTGTATATACCCCCGCGCCCAATTCGGCCCGAGGTTGGCTTGTCAAGTGCTGAAGCTCAGCGCGCGCGCGTGGCAGCAAGCGAGACAGCAAGGAGCGGCAGCGCCGTAGCATGCGCCGTTGAGAGGAAGGGGTGGGAAAAGGGAGCTTCGAGAAGGGGAGAGGGAGAGAGCGGGAGGATGATGCAGCTGCCGCAGCATCACAAGCCCAGCAAGCCCTCCGCCCCCTCCTGCTGCTCGTCGTGGATCCGGAGGTCCCCTCCGCCGTCGCCGCCGCACAAGAAGCCCGGCGGCGGCGGGAGCCGGTACGCTTGCCGCCTCGTGCCGCTGCTCGTGCTCACCGTGTACAGCGTCTTCACCGTGCTCCGCATCCCCAGCTCCTCCCTTTTCGTCACCACCTCCGATTCAGGTACCCGCCGGGACCCCAGCTCCCAATCTTTGTTGCCCTCGCCGATTTCTCGCTTACAGCTTGGCGACCCGTTTCTGTGTGCTGAAATGGTGACCCGTTCCTCCGCAGAGTGCGTGGAGCGGCGGGACGACTTGGAGGCGCTCAAAACCCACCTGCCGTCAAACCAAAACAGCCTGGAGGCCCGCGAGGAGACGCGTTCCGTCGCTTCCCTCCCCTGCTCCGCCTTCATCAACGGTGAGTTGCTTACCTGCTTGGTTGGGGAATGAGGTAGCCACCTAGCTATTCATCTCACCCAGCTCGACAGGCTCGCTCTCTCAAGCTAGCTCCTCAATATTGAATTGGTGCGCTACGCAGGCGAGGCCGGTTATGGCGAAGAGGGCGTGCTGTGCTGTGACCGGAGCCACTACCGTAGCGACGTGTGCTACCTCCGAGGCGACGCGCGCACGGACCCGTCCACCTCATCGGTGTTCCTGTACGACGCGCCCCGGGGGAGCGCGCCGGAGAAGGTGCGTCCCTACACGCGCAAGTTCGAGGACAGTCTCATGAGCACCATCGACGAGGTGACCATCGTGCCGGTGCCCGGCGCGTTCAACGCAAGCAGCAGCGGCCTGCGGCGGCGGTGCGACGTGCGGCACCCGCGCGGCGTCCCCGCGGTGGTGTTCTCGACGGGCGGGTACACGGGCAACGTGTACCACGAGTTCAGCGACGGGCTGATCCCACTCTTCGTCACGGCGCAGCGGTTCGCCGGCGAGGTGGTGTTCGTGGTGCTCGAGTACCACTACTGGTGGCTGGGCCGCTACGGCGCCGTCCTGGAGCGGCTCACCAACTACAAGATCGTCGACTTCCGCAACGACCGCCGCATCCACTGCTTCGACGAGATGATCGTCGGACTCCGCATCCACGGCGAGCTCGTCGTCGACCCCAAGCTCATGCCCAACGGTACGCCCCCCACCATCCCGATTTCCTCCCCTCCTCAATTCCTCGCGCAATTCGCCCTCTTCGTAACGCCGATTTCATCGCATTGCGTTGTTGCGCTGTCAATTTGTTACACTACTAGTTTAGTTAGGGGTGTCTCCCAATTGTTCCATTAAAATTTCGTTAAATTTCCCTCTTGCTTAGCTTGCCGCTAAAGGTAACCGGCATGAAAAAGGCGCGTGAAAATACGAGCGCCGGGATCGAGATCCGTGCGGGCGAGCACCGTCGGTCGGAAGCGGCGAAATCATTTGCCCCTCCCTACCTTACCTACACAGCTCTAGGCGCCCGTCGTGCTTAAGTACTCCGTAGGTGCTTAGCCAACCAATTAGCAACGTGCCCTCCGAACCATTCTTCCTCTCCCCTTCGCTAGTGGACAAGTAGTTTGGTGGTGGTGGCTGCTTACTCCAGTTCGTTAGGGTGATTAGAGAGAGAGAGAGGGGCGGTGGATTGCTGCTGACGCGTCCGGCGCTTCGGCGGTCCTCTGCTCGGCAGCACGCGCTCCTCCTCTGCCCTCGTCGCAACGGCCGTGGCCGCTCTCATGACCCGTCGCGCGGACGCGTGGCTTTTGCCGCGGCTCGCTCGCGTTTGCCGCTGTCAGCCGGGGCACGGCGCAGGTTTCTGCCTCTGCCCTACCCCACGCGCGTTAGGCACGATCCTGTTGCAGAACAGCACGGCATGGGCTCATGTCCTTGCCTAGCGCGTTTCTGCAGGGCATGGCGAAAGGCGCGTCCGCAGAGGGGAACAAATGAAACGGAGATTAGGAACCGAAGGAAAGGAGAATTGTGGTCAGATGAAGCACGACGACCTCGACGAGGACGAGGGAATCTCGGGGCGACCGATCATGAGCGCGAGATACTGATTCGAGTCATTGCGCGGGGTAGGGCTGTCAATGAAGCTCGAGGCTCGCGAGCCACTCGAACTCGGATGTTTAAAAAATCGACTCGAGCTCGACTCGTATAGCAGTCGAGCCGAATTCGATCCTGGACCCAGGCTCGCGAGCTTTCACGAGCCGAATTCGAACTGCTCGTTAAGGCTCGCTAGTACTCCTGCACGTTGAAAACCCAAAGCAAGAGCGGGAGCTTAGGAGCTCACTGGCAGGGAGGGAGTCTTCGTAAATGAGACATGCAGACTACTCCTACTAGTAGCTCCCACCAGTCTCCCTCCACCTCGCCGCCAGCACTGACGCCTCCTCCTACCGCGGCTGCGCAGTCCGCCCCGCCGCGCATCGGGCAACAGATTCGTGGACCGGCTCGCCACGCAACGGCAGGCGGCGTCGTCCTCCTCCACTGGCTCACCACGCAAAAGCAGGCGGCGGCAGCGTCCTCCGCCGCCTTCTATTCGGTCGTCGTGCTGCCTTGCGTGGCCCCGCACCGTCATGCTTCTCGTCCAGTCGGGCCCGCCGTCGACTCCACCATCGAGGCCAGAGGAAGGTGAGAGATCCTTGATGCAGCCAGAGGAAGGAGAGAGAATAAAAAGGGACAGGGCGAGGCCACGGGATGCTTCTACAAGTAGAACCGGTAAACGAGCTTACCCGAGTCGATCCCGAGCTTTTGCGAGCTTGGAACGAACCGAATTCGAGCTTGCTCTCAGGATCGAACGGATTTCAGGCTCGGTTCGAGATCGGCTCGGTACGATACCGAGCTAGAGCTTGAGATGACTGAGCTCGCTTGAGCTCGGCTCGTTGACAGCCCTGGCGCGGGGCTGCAAAGGCAAGGGCAAAAGGCGGGTTCGCTCCTCGTTCCATCCACCGGAATCCGGATGCACACAAGGGGGAGGACCACAGAGACGCCACTGCATCGGGCGCACAGTAGTAGTACCAATTTCATTCTTTTACTCAGCGACCCCTGATCAAACTACGATGTGGGCAGCCGCAGCCACAGGGTTTTCAAAACTGCTACGGTTTCGATTTTTATTTTTTTAAAATACGACCAGTTTATCATTTTGCTGTAATACTTTGATATGATTTTTAGTGAAAATCGATGATTCGATAATATCGAATAGACCGATTTTTGAAAAAACCGCTCAAACCGATTTTGTAACCCCTGGCAGCCACATGAGACACGAGAGCGTTCTGATTTTGAAAGCAGCTGCACTGATGATTGGACGAGGACAGCGCAGGAATTAAGCCGCGGTTGGACGAGGTCGGAGTGATATGCGCGTCGATTGGTGTTCTGCACCTACTAGGCTACTACGACCCGGTACCTCCCCTCCACGTTCATCTCCGTCGGTTTGCACAGTCCAATTACTAAAGCCGACCGTAGCTACGGCAGAGAAGAGAGAAACTCCGATGCCGCTACGGCACCCAGATCGATCTCGGAGACGACGCCGTGGTACCGGCAGTAAACTGGATCCTGTCTTGGACACGGTAAATTTGCGCCCGTTACTTCCAGCACGTTGCTTGTAAAGGATTGGCAAGTTGTTTATTGGGAACCCTTGTTTATTCGGCGCGGCAGCATGCAGGAAGGGCTGGAGGAGCCTTCTGACAGCAGCAGCATGTGCGCGGAATTGTTTTTGACATCGAGCAGAGCGTGTAGGAGGAGAGGAGCAAAGAATCGTCTCGCGGCGCTACATGTCGGGAGCAACCGTACTTCCCTCGTCGCAGAAAATTACTAAAAGTAACAACTGGCCTCTGAAGTTTAGCAGGACGTTGCCCTTAAACTAGTGTCTACTAAATCGACATGGGTATCACACTGTGATTGCCTGATTGGTGGCGGTATTAGAATAGTTTCCTTTTGGTATTTTTACCGCCACTTGCTTGCCCTCTTTGGGTAGTATAGCAGCTGGTGCTGCTCTGTTTCTGGGGACCAAAGGATTTATGCCCGTCCTCGGTCCTCTCTGTGACGAAGCAGAGCAGCACGAGGGATCAGCGTCCGGTACAGCAAGGCCGTCGTCCGCTTTTACGTTTTGCCCTTCCGTCTGCCATCTGTGTCTCGTTCGCTGATTGCGAGGAGGACTGTACAGTATAGTACCATATCCCGGCCGTTGCTGCTGCAGTTGATTCGAAACGTTATGTCTATTTTTAGACCGTTGCCGAAGTAGCTAGCGGGGCGGCGTGGCTCCATGCCTGTCTTTTCCTCCTTCCTAATCGCATCGGTTCCAGTCCTAATCAACGGTGCGTCACCGCGCGTCTGGATCTGATGTCCTGGCCCGGCACAGTGCGTAGCTGGGGAAGATCGTGTAGGAAATACAGTATTGTACCGAAACGTCGGGTCCTCCGGAATAAAGTACAAGCCGTTCATGAGGTGACAAGAGGATATGCACGCTCTGGGTTTGACTGGGACATGTAAGGAGGGCCTGGAGCTGGCCCGGGTAGCTCACCAAAAGCGCCTGTGATGAGTTGGAGGGGATGTACGGAGGGGCGTCGCGGCAGGTGCCACATTACTGTCAGGCGAACTGATATCAGGAGATCTTTAGTTTTGACACGGCTGTCAGGAGGGTGACCAGCTTTCTGGGACCATGCATGCGTGCCACTGAGATACTCCAAGGAAAGCAACAAAGTCCCATGTCGTCGAGGGAGATAGGAAGGGAGGCGACGGAGGGGAAGATGATCTGTTAGGTAACGAAAGCACCAGTAGCCAACGGCTTCGTGAGCTACCATCATCCTTCCTCTCCTCGCCTTTACACGAGTGTGATGACGTCCATAGGCTTGTGGGTCACGTTAGGATGCATCACGTATGTGGGCGTGATCTGCTTTTTGTTAAGGATCGCACAGCTGAGGAGGCAGCTGCTAGTAGCGACTCCACATTTGTTGTCAAGTACAACTGTACTAGTGGTAGTAGATATAACCATGTGCAGAAGTTGCATAACGTCCTCAGCTGGGTTTAGCTGTGCAACTACTGTACTTTGTTTCCGGAGTGAGAGCATTGTCAGTTTGTAATGAACAAGTTGCTTAATCACTTCTAGTGGGTTGGTATAAGTATGTTTGACAACTTAGATATCCGGTATTCTAAAGAGAAATAAACAAAGCCTACAAGCACCGCGAACACGATGTGTGGACATGTTCTAGAGTGCAGCTATAATTAGTATAGGAATGGAGTTGTTGAATCGACAAAGTTAACTCCATATGTGACGTGAGCCACGAAAGCGATGAAAGAGGCTGCTGGGAGCTTATGATTGCCACGGAAAGTCCGCCAGAGTGCCTATAAAACACGCTCGAAAGAGCAAAGTACCCACCTAAAAACGGTAAAAGAGGACAGGAGGTGTGTGAGCAGTTAGCAGTGGCTGATAGACCTGTAATGGTTTCAAAGCAACATACTTCAGTTGTGGCCATTGTGTCGGTGGTTTTGAGTCGGCTCAGTTCTAGCTTATGCTGTTAAAATGGGATATGTGAGGAAAAGGGATATATTTCGCCAGTGTTTTGCCTTTGTAGTTCTTGTTATATCATGCTGATCATTATACTTGGCAACTAATGCGCTGCCACTAATTAGCCACTTTTAACGCACTGCTAGAAAGCTGCAGATTATATAGACGGCGTAGTGGTTCAGGACACGATTATTCTCTGAAATGCACCAGTAGAAAAAACGTTGGAAAAACGCGACTATAGCTGTGAGATGGAGCGCTGCACGTTCATATGGAGTTCATTCCAAAAACAGAAATGAATAATGTTGGTCGAAACATCCACTAGCTTTGAAAGAAAAATAAATGATGCTGGCTTCGGGGTAGTCGTGTGGCTCAGATGCAGAGTTGGTTCTTTGGAACAGTCGACACACGTTGAAAGAATCGTTGCAGCGCGAGAATCGTCTTATGCACTTTTTTATTTGGTCCATTGACTACTAGGTTAATCTACAGTTGGAACTTTAGATATTTCGAGGTGTGGACTTCTTGGTTACAGTTGTATATCAAATTCAATCATGTTCATCCTATCTGACTAGTTAGAAGATGTTCTGGTGGTAACCTTGTTGCCCAATGTCAACCACTCCACATCTGAGAAGCTTGTTGTCAGATCCACACAAAAGAACCGGCCCCAATTAGAACTTCAAAGACCACCAAACCTATCTGATCAGTCACGACCGGATCCACATCCATTGATTCCTGGTTCAGGGTCGGTGGCATGTAGAGTTTTGGATGTCGAGTCCTAAGGCTCCTAACTAAGGTTGTTGTTGGCTGGATCCAGCCGTTCATGCTTGGCGTCGCTCAAGGTCGCAGGATCGCTGCGTACCTTCATGCTCGGTGCCGGAGGCTATCAGGGCACGAGAAGGACTAATCGCGTTGACGAGGCAGGCCTTGCCCCTTGCGTCCTGTTTGTGCTGCTGTTGGAGTGGAGCAGTGGCGTCGCCGGATGCGAAAGGATACGGTGTTTGTGCTGTGGCTTTTGTTTGTGTGTTGCGTGACGGAACACAACTTCACCCCGACTATCAGGGTTTACAAAACCACAGTAAATCGTCCGGTTTTCGCGGTTTTCGGTTTTACCGCTGCGGTTCGGTATTATCGGACGACGGTTTTCGTTTTAAATTTTTTTAAAAATTTGAAAATTTGAAAAATTTCGTAATACCAAAACTTAAAACCGCTCGACTTACCGTTAAAACCACTCGACTTACCGTTAAAATCGGTGAGTTTCAAATTTTGAAATCTGTAACAAAAAACCGGTCGGCTAATTAACCGTTGAAACCGTTCGGCTAACCGGTGAAACTGAACGGTTTATTTTAGCAGTTCGTTCAAATTTTGAATTTTCGATTTGAAACAATTTTTGATGGATTATTACGGTTTTCACAGTTTTCGTTAAACCGATCACCAATTTTAAGCGGTTCAAACCAAATCATAAACCCTGCCCACGATCGGTTGTTGCAGGTGCTGCTTCGCGTTAGATTACGTCGCGTCTTGTATTGTTGGTTTCCTGGTGATGTCTAGCTGAATGACCGTGCAAATTTACCTGCTTTTGGGGTTAAACCTGGCGACGAACTTTCACCAGCCGCTGACAAATGTCAACTGATAATACTGGGCATGCTGTTAAACTAACTCGAAAAATACCAATGTGCAGGCAAGAGCATCAAGGATTTCCAGGCGCTGCTCCACCAGGGCTACAGCCGAACGCCTGTACCTTCGTCGTCGTCGCAGCCGCCAGTGCCGCTCCCTCTCGCGCCGCCGTCCCGCCCGTGCCCACGCACGGACGACCACGCGCGGGCCACCAAGCCGAAGCTGGTGATCTTCATCCGCAAGAAGAACCGCGTGCTGCTCAACCTCCCCCAGGTCGTGACGGCGTGCCGCCGCGCGGGGTTCGCGCCGCACGTGATGAACCTGCGGCGGCAGACCGCGCTGCCGGCCATCCACACGGCGCTGGCGTCGTCGGACGCGATGGTGGCCGTGCACGGCGCCGCGGTGACGCACTTCCTGTTCATGCGGCCCGGGTCCGTGCTCCTCCAGATCGTGCCCGTAGGGCTCGACTGGGCCGCCGACGCGTTCTACGGCAAGCCCGCGCAGCAGCTCGGGCTGGAGTACCTCGAGTACAAGGTGGCGCCCGAGGAGAGCTCCCTCGCGGCCGAGTACGGGCCCAACAGCACCGTCGTGCGCGACCCCTGGGTAATCAGCAGCCGCGGATGGTGGGAGATGAAGAAGGTGTACATGGACCGCCAGAACGTCACCGTCAACGTCAAGAGGTTCGGCGAGCTGCTCAAGGCGGCGCGGGGACACCTCAAGAACGCCACGGCCGCGGCGTGCCGCCACCACCGTGGCGCTGAGGTGGAGAGACGCTAGCCAAAAGCTTCACTGTTGTTAGGTTTTTAGTTGAGCTAGTCACATGTGTCAATTTTTTACCGTTTCCTTTTCTTTTCTTGTTTATTTTGTGGGGGTTGGGGGGGGGGGGGGGGGGGGGNNGGGGGGGGGGGGGGGGGGGGGGGGGGAGTGGATGAGTAAAATTAAGGGGGTAAAAATGGAGAAATGAGATCCTGTACATATGATTGGTTGGGTCGAAATTGGTAGAGGGATCGGTCGCCTCCGTGCACAGTGCACACTCTTTGGTCGAGGTGAGTAAAAGGAGTGGAAGAATAATTTATTGTAGGACCGGGCTCTCTTTTGAAACAGCTTTTTGTCTAGAATATTCATAGTCGCATATTATTCTTTGATAGTATTTGTTCTTTTCCATTTTTCTATTTCTTACATTCTTTGGGTGTCCTGATGATGTAAGAAACCTTGTGTGACAAAGAGCGATAGAAATCCAGACTGTCTTTACAGGTCACGCGAGTGCTATTGCATTTGCTGCGTGGAAAACGAAGCTCGAATGCCAGCACGAAAACTACGCAGCTGTGGCTCGAGAGGGGAAGTGAAAGGTAGAGGTCACGGTGAGAAGGTCCACATGGAGAAGTAATCTCGTTTATCCATTTGCGACTTTCACCGTCATGGAACCGAGGAGCGAGCATCATGTGGTGGCTGCGCTTGTTTCTCTCCGATGGGACAAGATGAGCGGATTTTTTTTTGCTCCGAAAGCATGTGCGGACCGACTTTGCTACTGTTCATCGGCCCACGTGAAGGGCCAGGCGCGGCCACCTGTGCATTTGCAGGGGGCCCTATGGCCAGTCTCCCAGCTGGTTCACCCGCACGTCCGTCCGTGGTCACTTTTCTCTTCGTCGACAGCATTGCTACGGAGGCACGCGCTTGTTTGCTCCAAGCCTCCAGGGGACAGCTGGCAATAGCCCCGGTAGCACGTGCCGCTAGAGCCTCCACATTCACGACGGAGAAAGAGGGCAGTGAAGTGGGATGCGTTGCTCCACCGATCAATGCTTCAAGAAATTTTTAAGAGAGAATTCGGCCCTAAAAAGTCACAACTTTTCTTTTTATCCTTTTTCGATTTGAATTTTCTTATATGGTCAAAATTTTATTTTTTTTTATTTAGTCCTTCTGTTAGTTTTAATCCCTAACACTATCAAATGAGACACAAAATAATCATTTTACCTCTAATTTCGTATTTGTTTTATTTCGAGCATAATTTTTTTCTATTTTGTATAGTTTGATCATATGGTATTTACAAATTTTGGTACGTGGCATTCTGTACACAGAAATTTTAAATATTTTTTGAAAAATTATCATATTATCAAACAATAAAAAAAGAAAAATAATGCTCAAAATAAAACAAATACGAAATTAGGGGTGAAATAGTCATTTCATCCTCCACTTAACACCGTTAGGAGGCGAAATTGACGGAAACGACAAATAAGGAATCTAAAATAGATTTTTGACCATACAGAGAAGTTGAAATCGAAAAGAGCTAAAGAAGAGAAGCTGTGACTTTTTTAAGGACAAATAAAAAATTATCTCAATTTTTAATGGCACATCAGTTCCACCCACTACAGCTATAGGTGCTACAATCGAAAATTAAAGCAGCATCAGCATTCATTCGGTGCTTGAATAGATTTGCCTCAAAGGATTGAGTTGATATCCTTTACTATCCGTCCCTCAAACACTTGTCATCCACTGTGAAGAGAGAATAAAACTTGGCACTGGTGCTCCATATGAATGAAGTGACATATGAATCACCCACTCCGTTATGGCAGGTCTAAACAACTTGACCATTGTATTTAGACTTTTGGATGCTGATTGACTAGACAATACAAGGGCGGTGTCGATGCGGGTGAGCGATTAATCAGATTTGGCTCCCAGCCATCTGATGGAGGAAAGGATGCAGTGATGCTCGACCGTGCTTTGATTGGTTCATGCAGCGGTTGACGACATGACAAAATGATGGTCCTGATACAAACATTGTCTACAATTTCATATCCTTGCAGAATTTGCTATGCTGGGCCTGCTACTAAAAGTCTACCAAGGCAACATGCGATAGCGGTTTTATCCTGACCTCCAGGACTACTCCTTTAACCTTGATGATCAATCGATATATTAGCCCTTCCTCTGGTACAAAAAATAAAACTTAAGTGAAGCATCAATGTCATCAGTACCAAACAGTGGGGTCACGACCAGAAACAATTTTCGACCTAGTTGATTTTTCAAAAAGGAAAAAGAGAGGATCAAAGGACTTCCGAAACATGAGCCTGACGTATACTCTTTATTGGGTATATAATCTTATTTTACACAGCTCATAGCTCATGATCACTCTGCAACAACAAAGGGCCTTAGATCATCACGTCATGGTTTCAGATGATGGCAACAATCATCTTCTCCCCCAGTACAGGTGAAAAGCAGTTGTCTGAATAATTGACTTGGAGGATTTTTGTGTCCTTGTATTTCTCGTGAGTGGATGATTCTTAGGCCCTTTTGTTTGAGCTGAAGCTTTTGAGCTTTTAGAAAAGCTGGCTGATTGCTAGTTGAAAAGCTGGCTGGTGAAATTTAGATGTTGACTTTTGTAATATACATTTAGCTTTTTTTGCACACTAGATGCTGGAAAAGTAGCTCTCAGTGAGCATTTCAGCTTTTAGTTCATTTATGCAAAAGTTAGCTTTTCAGCATAACAAAAACAAGCTTTTATGAACTTTATTTGTTTCAGCTTCTCAGTTTTCAGCTTTACAACTGGAAAAACCAGCTGAGAAGCTGCAACAAAGAGGCCTTTAGGGCCTATTTGTTTGGGCTTTTGCTTTCGTGCTTTTAGTAAAATTTGTTGGTGGCTAGTTGAAAATGTTAACCGATGAAATTTGAATGTTGGTTTTTGTAATATATTTTTAGCTTCTCAACAACAAAAGCCAAAAAAGTAGCCCAGAATATGCTTTACATCTTTTAGTTCATTTCATCAGAAGCTTTCTTTTTAGCTTTTGAAACCCTGTTTGTTTGAGCTTCTGCCATTTCAGCTATTTCAGCTGGAAAAACCAGCTGAAAAGCTAAAACAAATAGGACCTTATGTATGCACTGAAAAGTGGAGGGAAAAGGTGACATCTGAATCGGTCACGTTCACCTCAATTGTTCTCGGGTTGTCTTCTAATCTACTCCCTCCGTCCAACAATAGTAGCATTTGAAGCTTTACTGGTGTAAGCTTCATGACCTTTGAAGTATTAGAAACCCCAAAGTATGAATTCTTAATTGAATGATAACCATGAACTAACTTGTTGGATGTAGGATCAACATATACTTATCTCAAGAATCACGAGTTGGCTTACTCAAAGATGATCGACGATTCATATGGTAATTGGACTCTTGATGGAACGTCGCGGTTGAAGATGGATCAAGGCTAAGGATGAATTAAAGCCAAGTGTGGCTTAGTGGGCTTTAAGTTCATAGAAAAACCGGTACTATTAAGAGGGGTTGAGTCATTTCTTTTTGGTCACATGAGTGTTCGGGTGTTTGGATGCTCTAGGGCTCCCCATTGGCACTAAGGTGACAAAGCACAAGATGGGAAGCAAGTTAAGTAAGTTGGAAACAAGATGCAAGTGAAGAATCCATGTTTCAGCTTCGAAATAGATCACTGGACATTCCTGTGATATCACTGGGCAGTCCTATGACTATAAGTTTCAGCATTTCTAGAGAAGGCGAAATCGACTGTTTCAATGGATAAAATGGTCACCGGACAATCTGGTGACTATGAAGGATGCGGGATAAAATGGTCACCGGACAATCTGGTGACTATGAAGGATGCGGGATTCCAGAGAGGAATTTTTGGTTTGAAAAAGTGGAAGAAATGGACACCGAACAATCCCGGTAAGGTCACTGAATAGTTCGGTGACTATGAAGGTTGCAGGTTACGGAGAAGGTTGCAAGTAACTGGATCATCGAAGGACTTGGTCACCGGATAGTCTGGTGAGGTCACCGGACAATCTGGTGACTAGAAGAAGATGGAGTCCAGAGAGGATGTTCTTGGAACCCAAAACGAAGGTGATCACCGGACAGTTCGGTGGTCAGAGTCACCGGATAGTCCGATGATTGGAAAAAGCAGACACCATTTCAACAACGGCTATAAACGGCTATTATAGAGTTGGTAGCCTATAGCGTGTGCCAGCCCAAGAGAAGATGTCCAATGGCCATAAGAATTGAGGGAACATCTTGTGAGAGTCAAAGGCCACCAAAAAGAGCACAAGTGAAAGATTGAAAGATCTTTAGTGCTAACGAAGAGTAACTAGAGCATCCACACATTTCTGGAGCTTGTGAGGCTAAAGAGGAGTGATAAGATTTATTACTCTTGGTCTATGGCAGCCTAAACCGGTTAGGAGTCGGTGATTAAGCTTCTATGACGTTTATGAAAGACATCATAAATTTGTGAGTGGTTTTGGGTCCTTCACTTGAAAGGGACATCAAGAGTGAGCGCCCGACCTTTGGAGGCTTGCTCTTACGAGTATGCATTATTCGCTATAGCCGAGATCGCCGATAACTTCACTCTGAGAGTGAAGCATGCCCTAAAGAGCATCGTTCCGAAAACGATGGGAGGGACCGATACTCCAACGGGAGTGGTCCAACGAGAAGTAGGGAAAGGCGTCATCCTTCTGAGACTTTGGAAAAAAAAAATTGAGCCTCCCTTCTCTTTTTGCTACTTGTCTTTTACCTTCCGCTCTTTTATTCATGCAAGAAGTATTGATAGGTTGCTCTTAGTTCACTCATGGTGGCTCTCAAGCTAGTGTGTCTTATTCGATTGCTTTGATATCATAACTAGCACGTGTAAGAGTTGCTTGATGCCTTGCTTAGCTTCTAGCTACCTTATTTGCTATCCTTTACCTTACTAGATCCTAGCTCCGTTCTTGGTTTATCTCTCTAGAGTAGATTGTTGTTCTTATTTATCCTTAGCCTAGCTTAGTGTTCTTTGTTGTTAGCCTCTAGCATATTAGGTTGTTCTTTTAGTGTAATCTTTTCACTAGTTTGCTAGAATTTGAGTGCTAGCTCCCTATTTAGTAATGCGTGGTAGAAAAGATAGAATTAGTGATTGTCTGATTCGACCTCCTTCTCGGTCACTTGATCCTTACGATCGCTTCAAATGATAGTATTGTTGGACAAAGGGAGTAGCGTGCTGAGGACCTGATCTGCTTAACTTTTTTTGGTGGTGCCACTGCCTTCTCATTAACTTTGTAATATGAGGATGCACCATCCAGCATCCAAACTGAAATTTCAACAGCCACATCCGCAAGTTGGTTGTAGTGTTTTTTTTTAAATGTTCTTCGGCTGCACTCCCTCCTTTCCAATTTACGCGACATTTTGAGCACAGCACAAGTATTAAAAAAAGATTGTTCTCTTATTTAATACTACAGCAGAGGCTCCAGCATGTGATCCCCTCATTAGTACTCCACTACTCCCGTGCCATCGTCGTTGCCAATAATAGGGCCATCTCTGAGAATTTAAGGCCCCGGTGCAAAAATATAAAGTGGGGCCCAAAAATTTTAGCATTTGCATAAAAAAATTTTACTTGTCATAATATTAACATCTAAAATTTGATTTTTTTTGAAAAGCAACTTAAGATTTTTTTTCATGATATCTCTCTCTTTATTTCTTGAAAAACTGTTCGACAGTCTTTATTGCTTCAGATTCTGATAATCGAAAGAAAGTAAGCAATTGGCCATTTGCAATTAATTTTTTGTGCCTTTGTTTATAAAAACTTATTTTTTTTAATTGTAATTTGAACATATCCAAATAAAACCTACAAGTAATAAAAAAAAGTCTTGTATACTTGTCCAGCATGGCCCACTAAAGGCCCAGCCCACATGCCACCCCTGTTCAATCGTCTTCCTCCTCACGACAGCTTCGAGACTCGTACAAAACATGGTAAAAAGAGAGAAAGAAAGAGAAATAGTGAGAGTTCATATGCCCTGCTGCGACGATGAATTGGGAATGAAGGAGTGGGGAATATAATCCATGGACCTATACCATACCCTTTTTGAGATTAGAGATGAAGGAGAAAGCTAGCAGGTGGGGCCCCCAAATTTGAGGGCCATGTGCCGTTGCCCACCTTGCCCCTGCTGCCGATAACCAAGGAAGTCCTGAGCAGCGTAAAGGATCCTGGCGGCATGAGTTACGAGGGTACATTTGCCTAGAAAACTGAAATCGTCAACTAATTTGAGAAAAATGCTCGAAGCTAGGATGTCAGATAATTTGGTATGGAGGGAGTAGTGGTTACCACCTACAAAGGAACTTTAAATGTATTAATCTCGAGGCAGTTCCACTTGCAAAGCATCTAAGTTGAAGAAAAAAGTACCTCTGTTAGTCACTCTCTGCAGTAACTGAACAAATTCAGCTGGTCATGACATGCAGCAGCACATCGGCAACCATAAAACCCATCAGTTTGATCTTGGAGGTGATAATAGAACTGCCCTTAGCCCAGTCCATGGATTTTGTATCTTCCAAATCAGAACACCTGTAAACTTCATCCATAGGAAGACATCCGTTCTTCTATAAGTGTGCGTTGGGTTCGAAGTCAAAGTGGGATGGGACAGAGTCATTCAACTTTTTTATTCAACTTTTTTGGATGAGTCGGCCCCTATTACTTTTTGATTCAAGGACTTGGGTAAGCCACTTTTTTATTTGGTACGTGGGGTGAACGGATGGATATGATCGATAAAAAAAATATGATATCTTTTTAGTGTACTTAATACTCAATACTATCTTAAAATTTATATAGAATAAAATATTTAATTGACAACATTTACAAAGTATTAATTTTCTAAAAAAATTTATTCAATTATTAGATAGGTGTTAAAATAGATCAAATAATTGTGGATCATGCATTTTCGTTGATATTGAGGTTTAAATTATTCTTTTACCTCCTATCTGGTAAAAGTTCTCTGATAATTATTAGTTAGTACATTATTCAATTTAGAAAATAATTAATAAGTTTTAATAGTTGACATTAATTAGAGACATAGTGCCAGCTGATATTTATTTATTTATTTATATAAATCAATGACCGATGAGATTGAAATCATAAAGAAAAGTTCTAGATGAGAGTTGTACAGCTGAACATCCATCTGGTCTTATCCCTTTCCACAAAGGCCATCGCTCTATCATCCACACTCGATGGAAGCTCTCCAGCTCTTGGCTGTTGCAGACCGCGACCAACAGCGGGTGGAAGCAGACGGGCAGTGCATCCACGAAGGACGGGCAGTCGCCTCACCATTGCAGCTCTTCTCCGCCACGTGCAGCTCGTGTCTGGAACGGCGCAAGAGCGCAGGTGAGCGTGCAGGGCCGGGCAGAGCAGCGGATGCGCACTGTCCCTTTGATTTCGGAAAGATGGGGCTGCCATCGAATCCATGCGAACATTCGCCCGGTGGCCACCCCGCCTCCGCTTGACCCCAAATCAAATATACCCCCGGTAGCAAAAATGTGGCCGCCCCTTCCATCCTTTCTGGTACACACCAAACATACCCCCAAGTGCTCCGATCTGTACTGAACATAGTTGACCAGTCGTGCCTAGAAGTTAAAAACGAATGCAAACGTTCTTGATGCAGAAGAACAAAGGTGGTGTTTGTTTCAATAATGGTAACGCAAACGCAATGGTTAACAGAATACGTTGGTATCGTAAACGATGTAACAGAAACCTGTCATTGTTTCGTTCCACGCTGTAACGATTTTACTCGTCGCCATCGGCATCGGTGGTCTCCAAAATGCTGTAGACTGCATCTTCTCCGGCAGGGCCCTTTTCTCAGTCATCCCAAATCCGGCAAGATCCACCACGGGCAACCTCCAGCAGTGAAATGGAGCAGGGGAGGAGCACGGAAGAAGCACTGGAGGAGCCCCGAGAAGGAGAGTAGTGCTAGGGCGGATCGAAGTATTCAGCTGCTAAGGCTGTTCGCGGCCACCGCAGGCCAGATGCAAGCACAGGCCACCGTCGGTGGGTGGATCTCACAAGTCGCAGGCAAACAGTATGGTTGCCCATCACCGGCGAGCAGATCTCACCAATCTCGAAGTGAATCGCTGAGTTGCAGGAGGAAGACGATGGGAGCATGGAGACGAAGAGACCGGCGTGGGTGAGAAGCGTTGCCTCGATGCGATTCCGGTCTAGGGAGGAGTTCGATTCCAGTGTGAGGAGGGAGTGAGATTTACACTGGCTGTTATCCGATTACGGGGTATCAAATTACGGACTACCTTCAAACAAACACGTGTAACGGTTTAGCTTACCTTCTGCAGTTTGATTACGATACAAAACGCCCAACCAAACAGCTCCAAAGTTTCTGAATGGAAATATTATAGTAGTAACTTTGTACTTTTTCACATAAATCTTAAAGATCTTTTGGGTATCCTTATAGCTCAATCTGATCATGCACCTTCCCTGGTTTTGAGTTTCATATGGACCATCAGTGAAGCCACATTTATCAGCAAAACCATCCCACATCGGTCTTTGGATGTGTACCCCTGGACCATCAAAGTATTTTTACTCTGGGTCAGTTTCATTCTTGTACTAAATTCTGTTGTTTTTTTATATATAGTTAGCAACTTGCAAACAAAGGATGTAGCTTCAAATCATTATTCAGTGCTCTGATCTTATCAACTGGTGGGACTTGTAACACTTATTCATTAGTATCAACGCATAAATCTAGACTAGCGTGATTTCTTAGTAATTTGATAGTATCTCTAGCACATAGAAGTAAGAGATCATGGTCTAAAAGGCCATCAGGGTTGGATACTAGAATTCCTCGACCATCGACATCTCTATTTATCCAAAATTTCTGCTAAACATGTATAAAATGGTTCCATCTGTATGCAATCATGCTGTGGCAGTATCAAAACACACAATCTGGTGGTAAAAGGTATTGCCAAACGATGGCTTGTATAATGACAAAGATTCCAGACTTTCATTTAGAGAAACAGATAGATCTAGCACTGCATTTAAGAGTATCTAGTAACAACTAACAATAAACATCAAGTTTTGGAGTGAAATTTTGTGGCACATGATGATATATGTCTCAATGAAAAAAAGATGGGCCGCTTAATCCTTGTCTTATTTTTCTGAATTTTCTCTTTTCGTTCTACCCATGTTATTTTTATTAGGATTAATAATTGCAAGGTCTAAAACTTCATCCATTTATATTTCTGATGCAGTATCATGTGAGGATACTATAGCTGTAGTCGTTGCCAATAGCAGAGGGTCTTTTATCATTTCATAACGTTATTTTTTCATTCCTTTATGCCACAGTTCTTAGAACATGCTACAAGCATTATATTTCGTATAAGCAACCATGAGTCTTATTGGTAGCGCATGGGTCATATCCTAAGGTAGCCATCAGCTTCTTGTGTTGGATAATCTATTCCTCGAAGTAAAATCATAGACACTTAAAATTGTTGTGCATATGCGGTCTGATTTGTTTTTGTTTGGTACTAACGGAGCATGTTATGGTAAGCTTGAAGCACAAGGGACAAAGACTTTAACTTCCTGCATTTCGATTTTCACATACTTTAAAGTCATTTAAATAGAACAATATTTACATTAGGAATATAAACTACAAATAAGTTTTAACATATTAAGTTTAAAAATATAAAATCATACCATTAGATTTGTTTTACAAAGTACTTTTACAAAAGTATATATATGTTACTTTTTAATAAATATTTTTATAAAAAATAAAAATTGAAGTTATATTTTAAAGACCGTATTGATGTCTAAAAGACCTCGTTTATGAACCGGAGGGAGTACATAGTTACTCAACCCGTTGGAACCACTACTATTGAACTTAATCATCATCTATAGTGCTGTAGTACTCAGGAATTTTGAACATAATTTTTTTAATCATAGCGCTACACTGAAGCTATATTGACAGTGTTTTAGCCTAGTCACACATGATTGGTTAACGGAGTCATAAGTGGAGAATAGTACGGCCCCGGATCCTATGGTTAGTCGATTAAAATTTAATTCTTTTCTCCTCAAACGGGTAGATTAGCAGCGAGACTAATTTTTTTGTCTATCGCATGGATTCATTGTTTCCCTGTTAATCTGTTCAGAAAAATTAGAGACTAACAATTCATAGGTAAAGAAAAAGTCTAAAATATCCTCAACTTTTTTTTCCTAGAATCCAACTCTGGATCTATCCTAAATAGCACGGACTAATAATTATTCAGAGGTAAACCATGCATTTTATTACAAGATGGTTAACAATTAATCCTAACTCCAAAGAAGCTTTGGCTAACAATTAGTTGACTAATTACTACTACCTTCGTTTCAAACTATAAGCATTTTTAAGATTGGATAAAGTCAAACTATTTTAAGTTTTACTAATAATATCTATAAAATTACATAATTTCTAATATAAAAATATAATTTTTATGAAAGTTTATTTCATGATAAATCAAAAATATAATTTTTATACGATAAAATATTATTAATTATACATTATTAGTAGTCAAATGATAAAAGTTTGACTTTAACTAAATCTAAAAATGCTTATATTTTGGAACGGAGGAAGTAATCGATTAATAATTTGTTTAGACTAACAATTAGTTAGCTGTATCCATATAATTAGTTACTCCCTCCCGTTCTTAAATTGATATCGACGTTGGCTTCAAACATCAACTTTGACCACTCGTTTTATTCAAAAAAATTATTCAAATGTATAAAATTTAAAGTAGAAATTCAAATAAATCTAATGATAAATCAAATTATAACAAAATATATGATATTTATTTAAAAAATTGAATAAGACGAGTAGTCAAAGTTAACGTTTGAAGTCAACAGCAACATCAATTTAAGAAAGGAGAGAGTAGTCAGATCAAATAGGGTCTAAGTACATGATCTAACCAAATGCGTTAATTTTATAATAAAAACATGCAAATGTATTTCCATTCAGAAATAATTTTCTTGGAGATTGAGTAGTACAAAACTATCATCATTTGAGCTAACGATAGTATACTTAAATGTTTGATTCACAAAAATAGGATCAAGAAATGCGAGTATAAAAATAAATTGTACTGTTTCAAAATAAGTGACATTTTTTACTTTTTAAAATCAACATATCACTATTCGTGTTATTTAAATGTTTTATGAAAATATAAAACAAACAAATCATGCTTAAAAATATTTCTAATAATAAATTAAATAATATATAAACTTTTTAATTAAGACGAATGATTAAATATTAATATAAAAAATATATAAAAAAACTTATTCTAAAATGAAGGGAATAATAAAGTCAAGTAAGTCAACTCATCAAGAAATTAACCAGCACATGTTAATTTCACTGATGAAAATTGATGACAATTGACTGTGCAGAGCCAAGTGGCTCAAAGTAACCCACCTACTGCACTCAGGGTTTACAAAACCTATCAAAACCGGTCGGTTTTCGTGGTTTTCGGTGAAACCAGTCCGGTTCGGTTTAAAAAGTTGGCCGTTTTCAGTTTAATAAATTAATTTTTTTTAAAATTCTAAAAAATTTGAAAACCTGAAAACCGGTTAAACAGGATGATAAACTGGTCAAACCGGCCAGTAAACCGAAAAATCCGGTGAAAAGCCGCTCGAACCGATTTGATTTCAAATTCAAAAGGAGTAAACTGGAAAAACCAGCCGGTAACAAGAAAAACAGGTCGGTAAACCGATAAAACCGACCGGTTTTATATAAAAAATTTGATTTTTGAATTTGCTTAATTTTTTCGGTTCACTATATCAGTTTTTTTTTTTTCGCAAAAACCGACCATACCGGTTTCTTGACTGCACTCCCATTGGAGTAACGAACACTCCACTCCCCTTCCCGGCTTCCGGACCGATACCCGCCGCGCCGGCGCCTCAAATCCCCTGCGCCGATCGCGACGCCGCACTCCACCGCGACACCGATCCCCCGACCTACTCCTCCGCGCTGTCTGTCGGCGCCCACCGCACCGCCGGCCAGCAGCACAACCACCACAAATCTCGCGCCTTACCCCCCGATATCCCCAATCGAAAACACACCCGGTACCTAGATCTGTTCCACGGCGACGAGGCCTAGGGGTAGGAGGACATGCTTGTCCAGGACCGCCCGTCCCCGCACACCGCCGTGGCGGGAGGCGGCGGGAAGCCGTCCTCGTCCCCGCGCGGCGCTCCGGGGGCGGACCGCCGGCACCCGCGGCCCTTCGCCAAGAACCTTGACTTCGCTACCTGGGCCTCCGAGCACTCCACCAAGCTGCTGCTGCTCCTCTTCGCGGTCGTCTCCGCGGCCGCCGTCTTCCTCCTCCGCGGCGCGGCCCCCGACGCCGCCGCGCTGCTCTGCCTCGACCGCTCCGCCTCCCACTCGGCCGGGCCCGCCAAGCTCCCTTACCCCGACGTTGCCTGGTCCAAGGTCCCACCGCTCGCGATTGCGGCCGGCGCCCCTTTCGCGTCGTTCCGCGCCGAGCGCTGGATTATCTTCGCCGTCTCGTCCGCGCCCACCGCCGCGCTGGCCGCGCTCGCACGCGTCAAGGGCTGGCAGCTCCTCGCCGTCGGGGACTCGCACACGCCCGCCGGGTGGGAGCTCAAGGGCGCCATCTTTCTCTCCCTCGAGCTGCAGGCGCAGCTCGACTACCGCTCCATCGACTTCCTGCCGTACGGCTCCCACGTCCGCAAGACGGCGGGCTACCTCTTCGCCATCCATCACGGGGCCAAGGTGATCTTCGATGCCGACTACCGCGCCGAGGTGCCGGGGAACGATCTCGGAAAGCATTTTGATGTGGACTTGGGATCTGGCGTCACCAACCACCCCGTGCTGCTCCAGTACAGCCACGCAGATCCCAATCGAACGGTGGTGAACCCCTACGTTCATTTTGGCCAGCGGTCAATATGGCCACGGGGGCTGCCACTGGAGAAGGTTGGGGAGGTGGCCCATGAGGCATTCTACACCGAGGTTTTTAGTGGCAGGCAGTTCATTCAGCAGGGATTATCAGATGGGCTGCCTGATGTAGATGCTGTGTTCTACTTCACTAGAAAGCCACCAACTTCGGCATTCGATTTGAGGTTTGACGCTGAAGCCCCAAAAGTGGCTCTACCACAAGGCATGATGGCCCCGGTGAACTCGTTCAATACATTATTCCACTCACCAGCTTTCTGGGGGCTCATGATGCCAGTATCAGTGAGCTCTATGGCGTCAGATGTGATCCGTGGGTACTGGGCACAACGGATCCTATGGGAGATCGGTGGGTATGTGGCTTTCTATCCACCTACTATCTACAGGAAGGACCATGTCCAGGCATATCCATTTGCAGAGGAGAAGGATCTGCACGTGAATGTTGGTCGTTTGATCAAGTTCCTGAATGAGTGGAGGTCAAACAAGAGGACACTGTTTGAGAAGATTCTTGATCTAAGCTATGCCATGGCTGAGGAAGGGTTCTGGACAGAGAAAGATGTGAGATTAACAGCTGCCTGGCTGCAAGACCTGCTTGCTGTGGGGTATCGTCAGCCAAGGCTCATGTCTTTGGAAATTGACAGGCAGCGGGCAACAATTGGAGAGGGTGACATGAAGGAGTTTGTGCCCAAGAAGCTGCCATCTGTGCACCTTGGGGTTGATGAGATTGGCACAGTGAACTATGAGATTGGAAACCTTATTAAGTGGAGAAAGAACTTTGGAAATGTTGTGATGATCATGCATGTTAGTGGGCCTGTGGATCGCACGGCACTTGAGTGGAGGCTTCTTTATGGAAGAATTTTCAAGACAGTTATCATTCTTGCTGAGCATAGCAATGCTGAGCTTGCTGTTGAACGTTGTGCTCTGTCACATGCTTACAAGTGAGTGTTACTACCCACAATAACTTTTTCTTAGCTATAACTGTTCCTGAGTAGCTGAGTTTTCCTTGAGCAATAGAATTGCATTGATATTAACAACTTAAGGTTATTTTTCATGCTCTACCTTATCTTCAACCAGCCTATTATATGGTAATTTCTTAACTCATTTCTTAAGATGCCACCAATTTTGAACATTAACAAATGTGTTTTTTAGACATTGGCATATAATGCGGCATTTCATATGCACACGTGTCCACATTTGAAAGATATTTGTTGGGATTCTTTTGTTAACCTAATGTGGAATCAATGCATGATGGCAATGGTGGTCCTGCTTCTAAGTAAATGTAGAAGTTTTACTAGTGGATCTTACTTTTATGTTTTAAGCTGGGCTATCCGCTAATAAAATTTCTTAGTTGTTTTGACCTGTCATTTGTTTAGATAGCGATTCTGCTTGGTTCATTTGACCATGGTTGTTTAAGATCACTAAATGTAGTGCTATCATTTTAGTTGGATCTAAGCACAACAAATCTCCACAGGCACGCACTTGGCTCTGAGGAAGAACTGTAGTCTTTGTCCATGAGATCTTATACCATATATATACTGTTTAAGAAATAAAAAACAATTTGTTTTTTCGTTTTAACATTAAACATAGTGTTATCAATTTCTTTTTGTTCATATTTGTTAGGATTAACATTTTTGGGAGATATTTGTTATGATTAACTAAGTAGCAGTTATACGTTGTTTCTTTGTGGAATTGATATTGAATTATGTTTCTGCGCTAGTGTACGAGTGTACAACATTATCTCAGACAATTTTGTCCAATCATGATGTGACCTTTACATTTATTCATCAGGTATCTTCCCAAGGTGTTTGCAAGATACAGTGGTGCTGATGGATTTATCTTCCTTCAAGACCACATGATCCTCAACTACTGGAACCTGCTGCAGGCCGACAAGGAGAAACTCTGGATTACAAATAAGGTTTGTATACTCTATCTTTGTCTTTAAACCACATGTTTGACCCATGAGTGCACCTGATACAGTAGAGTTCATATTCTACCTTTTCATGTTACAGATTGCACACTCTTGGGTTACTGTTCCATTGAAGAGCAATAAAGAGGAATGGTTTGTAAAGCAAGGTGCAATGGTCAAGCAAGTTGTTGGCAGTTCCCCTGTTCATTTCCAGACAAGCTATAAGGAAAGCATGAGTGAAGATAAGATTGCATTCTGCGGTAGTGAACTGTTCTATGTGCCCCGGAGGTTTGTTGAGGACTTTGGTGATCTTGTGGGTCTTGTTGGTGATTTAGATTTGCATCACAAGATTGCGGTGCCAATGTTCTTCTTGGCGATGGACTCGCCACAAAATTTTGACTCTGACGCTCTCGCTGGAACAGTATTTAAGAGCAACTTGGCAGCTAATGAAACATTTTCCAGTATTTATACAGCTCAAGCGCCTGCTGTTTTCCCTGTAAAGGTGATGAATGAGATGGACTTTATAAAGGTGATTCGGTTGATGTCCATTGGAGACCCCCTTTTAATGGAGTTGGTATAAACATACAGGCTGTAGTTTCGCATACAATTTGTGGCCATGAGGACGAATAGACCAGCATAGTTTTGTGTTTCTGGGGGCTCTCCATTGTAATTTCATTTATTCTGTTTATTCTGTAGTTCATTTCTCATCTGTATATTGTTGTATCATTACTGACAAGGTTACTGAGGTTCAACTCGGTCCAACTGTCTACTGAAGAAAGGACAGTCACGACTTCACCAACAGGAGCTACAACTTTACCAGCGGCAATTTTTTGGTATTTCCTGGAGTGAAGATCCAAAGCAGTTTGTTGTACCCTTCAAAAATTGACAATGAAACACATACATAATCTTTCAGTGGTGTGTTCGTTACAGGAAACATGATAATGATGATAATTAACTGTTGTTTGGATCAAATGTCTCTTATTGTTTGAGGATGAGGATCCAGGGCTGGGATCTAGTCCCCTGAGCAGTAGCAATTGCTTTCACAGCAAAATTAGTGTCCACAGCTTTGTAGCAAAGTTTTCTTTATTTTACAGGCCACTGTTAGATTTCTCTTGGTTTCGTGTTTGTGTGATGCATTGTTTACTGTACTTGGATCACTTGAATTCGTCTGGATCAGTCTGGACTGAATCCGGATGATGAGGCTACGTAAGCAAAATATTTAGCCCATCGTTTATCGCTTATGATTCCATCGTGAAAGGAAATGATTACATTGTGTGAGCCCAACATGGAATTTCATGTAGCCTCGTTTTGCCGTTTAACGATATGTTCCGTTGTTCACATGATGCTTAGAGAACGTTAGTAGTAACTCAAGTCGTGTAACAAATACAGTAAATTGCCATAAAAAATTGGCATCTAGTTTGCATCTTCATCAGGGTGATATCTAATTAGACTGGCTAGGGTCAACGAATCCATCTTGGTTACTAATTTCAGCGGCAGATGAGTCTGAACAATTTTTTTTCCCGATATCTATAAAAAGCCTACATATTGGATAATTTGTAACTACATCCCCGAATCAACGGGCAAAATAAAAAGTTGATTGACTAAGAAACTTGACACTGATGGTACGTCTGATTATATCAATACGTGTACACAAGTACTCCATGTAGCAATGCATTGGGATGCCAAATGCATAGCGATCCGAAACAACTTAGCAGCTACCTGCCTTAAATTATTCCTAAAAGAACTGTATCATGAATCACTAACTCGAGACCGTACAAGAAAAATAAATGATTAACGAAGCAGGTTGTCTAGATGCCTTCGACCCTATTGCAAACTACTAGGAACAGGAGGCTACTATATATTAACAGAACTTGCAGTAGCACCATCCCGTGATCCCTCCTTTCCTGCACTTGCTTTCTTGGAGCTTGGTCAGGAACAGCATCGACTCCCCCATGCACGCGACCTCGCACATCCAGTCCTTGCAGAACGGGATGAAGGGCGTCGTGACGCCGCAGAGGTTGTTGGCTGCACACGAGTACGTGGATCAAAACAGATCTATGAATCGTTGCAAGTGTAGCTTGCACTGGAACTAGTTAACCGGGTGCATGCATCGTGGATCGAACGAAGAGAGATACGAGAAGGAAGAGGAAGTAAGATCACGAACCGTTCGATCCTGGAACCGCGTCTAGCACGAGCACCGCCAGAAGAAGGCAGCAGACTGTTGCCTGTCTCGCGTTCATCTTGTTTGAGATGGATTGGGACGAAATGGTGTGCTATACGTCGAAGGCAGTACGCACGAGGATCTATTTATAGGCAGGAGTCGCCGTCTGATCGTTAGAGAGAAAGGGGATCGTTGGAGAGAAAAGGGGATCGATAGCCATTTCGAATCCTCATCGGCGCATGGGAGGGACTGCAGTAATCAGTTATCACCACCAGTGATGAATCTTGTCGGCGTTCTGACCGCCGGCACAGTACGAAATACGATCAAGAGGATGGTGTGCCTTCGTATTCGATATAGCTTAGTTTACGGAAGACTCAAAGAAGTTTTTTATCTAAGTTCGGGTCACCTCAAACGGTGTAATACTCTACGTTAAGGGAGTGGTTTATATCGGTGGAAGGGCACAAAAGGTCGGATTCTCTATTCGAGAGAGGATCCGACGCTCAGGCCGTGGGGTTGCTCGTGCGTAAACGGTTACACACGAGATCTATAGGTTTCGGTTTGTCTCTGTGTTCGTTGTTATCTTGTGTTCTATCGCTCCCCGGACCCCCTTTATATATGGCGGTTCGGGGTTACAAAATGGTGGGTCCTTCACCTATGCGGTGTGTCCTTCACTAGCGTCGTCATCATTTGTTATGCCCATGCGGAGGCGTGGCTCATTGCGTCGCTCATCGCGGCGGGCACTGTAGCGTCAATCCGGTACTGTAGCGTCAGCCATAATGCCGTCGGGTCTTGTCCGTTGACTCCCGCGGCCCATCTGGTACTGTAACTTCAGCTAGAGTGTCGTTGTGGTGAACCCGTCTCGTCTCATCAGGACGGTTGACGGTTGGCCACCAGAATAAATATGTCATAACATCGTACCTACCCCCGAGGGTCAATCTCCGGGAGTCGGCCTTCAGAGCTCAGCGTCACCATGCGTCTCAGCGCAGCTGACAGCTTTCGCAGACCGTCGCCTCGGGGGTCGGACCGCACGTTTGTGCGCCGTCCTCCGACCTCAAAACCCCTTGGGGTCTTGGCCCGTGTGTATGGGTACGGGTGGTCAAGTACTCGAGGTACATAATCCCGACAGTAGCCCCCGAGCTAGGCGCCGTTTGCGACCTCTTGTTGAGGCGACGCTGGGCTAGTCGTCTTCGAAGTTCGTTTTGATCCTACGGAAGCGCGCAAGCGCGGTGGTAGGGCGTAGCCCCCGAGCCCTCGAGCGAGCCGAAGGGTCGGTCGTGGGCTGAAGCGTTGTGCAGACCATCCCTCGTTGATGGTCGATCCTACGGAGGCGCGCGAGCGCGCCCGTAGGGCGTAGCCCTCGAGCCCGGAGGCGATCCGGAGGACTGACCGTGGGCTGAAGCGCCACGTGTTGTTCCGACCGTCGGAATCGGGCTGAGGTTGCCCTCGGTCTTTTGTTCGGAAAGACGCGTAGGACGGGCCGATTCGACGCGGTCCCTGCCTATGATCAGCATCGCGCCTAGGCCGAAGGCCATGATCAGCGCCCGATTGTTCGAATTGGCTAAGTGGCCTCGGCTGTCGATTAGCCAATCGTGGGAAGCTTCGTTTACGTGCTTTCTCTTATTCGTATTCCCCATGACGGTCACGGGGATCGGGCGGCCCTCGTGGCTCCACGTGGAGGGTGATCGGACCGTCTGGGAATCGCAATAGCCGGTCGATCCGGGCAGTCGGTTCGAATTTGAACGGACAGCATCGGGGGCGCGGCGGTTCGCGTGCCTGTGTCACATCGTCTGCCAGTCGTACTTTGGCAGCCGTCTCGTTAGAGTAATGTTGGCGCCCCGGCAGCGGCGGACGCGGCGAGACGCGGCCCGGGCACGCTCGTCAGCGGGTTGGGTGCGAATGATTTGGATGCGCCTCGGGGCGCGTACCCACGATCGCGTAGTTACTCCCTACGATCGATTGTGGGGGGCGCAATAACTGCGCGAGCCATTTAAAAGGAGGGGTGAGGTAACTTCGCGTTTTCACCCAGCCTCCTTGCTTCGTCTTCAACCTCCTGTCGCGCGCGAGAGCTCATTAGCTCCGCCCTTCGCCTTAGCATCGTTAGGTTCGGCGATCGCCGTCATTTTTGCTCGTGCTCTTCCCGCGTCGTCGTCGTCATCTTCGCGATGTCTGAGTGGGAGCCTTCGACCATCGACGACGCTCTGCTCACGAGGTGGAGCATCGTTGGTATGATCCCGCTGAGATAGTCGGCGAGCTGGGTGGCTAGCTACGGCCACATTGTGCTCGCGCCGCCGCTAGGGAAGATCATCAGCTTCTTGGCCTACCACGAGCGTGGGCTTGGATTGCCACTCTCAAGCTTCTTCCGAGGCGTCCTCAACCGATACGGCGCTCGGCTTCACCAGCTTGCGCCGAACGGGGTCCTCCACGCCTCCGTTTTCGCGACACTTTGTGAGGCGTATCTGGGCATCTGGCCCAGCCTTCTGCTGTGGAGGTACTTCTTCCTCGCCAGTCTCCAGACGTTGAAGGAGACTGGAGTCGGCAAGCGTGTCGGCAGCGTCAGTATTATACTCCGGACCAGGGAGTCCCAGGAGTATATCGAGGTCGACCTAAAGACCTCGCTGAAGGGCTAGAGGAAGTCATGGTTTTACATCGACAACACCGACCCCCAGCTCCCACCCTTCGAGGACAGGGTGCTCGAGGCAACCAAGTCTTAGAAGTCGAGGCTCTCGGCTGCGAAGGTCGAGTCGATCCGACCGTAGCTGGAGGCGATCCGACGCCTGCGGGAGCAGGGGCTGACCGGGACGATGGTCTTCGCCATCGCCATGCAGCGTCTGATCATGCCGCTGCGCCGCCGGATGCCCAGCATGGGGGAGTATGAGGGGCCGGACGACGAGACCAGCGAGGTGCGCGGCCGGCCTCTCTCGGTCAAAGGCTTCCTCGCCCGAACAGCGACGGTCTTCAAAGACGCAGAGGGAAGCCTCAACCGGGGGCCCCGTCCCCTCGATAAGGACCACCACCAGCTGGTGAGTGTAGAGTTTTTGCGTCGTGGTGGTCATTGCTGTATCGTGTTCATCGTTGGCTGCTTTCAGGATTTGCCGGAGGCCGCGGCCGCGACTGGCTCCGCCGCCGTGCCGCAGCCGAGAGCCAGGTCCAGTCCCGCGGGGTCGCCGAGGCCGAGGAGGAGGGCTGGCGGGAAGAGGAAGGCAAAGTTCGGGTTCCTGGACAACTTGTCCAGCGGCTCGGGGCTCGCGGTTTCGGTCGCGAAGCTGGCAGTGAGGCCG
>BCLF01000025.1:363516-391173 GCA_001602275.1 Zoysia japonica | reverse complement strand
CGGGCGGCGGTCGAAGAGAGGGCGGATTCCTCCCCCGCGCCCGACGTCGGAGAGACCCAGGGTGCGACGGCCCTTGCGTCCTCAGCCGCGCCCGCCGCCGGCCCTCTACCGCTCGATGGGGCGGCCGACAGGTTTAGCTATCTCATGGACCGGGTGGGCGGCGCCCGAGCGCTCAACATGAGGCTAGCTGCAGGCCTCCGTCAATTGCTCGGGGTCGCTGAGGAGGTCGACGCCATTTTTTACAAGGCGCACTTTATCGAGTGCCGGGTGAGTCTTCGGACTTAGTATTTTTCGTTTCCGATTTTCGTAGTCTTCGGACTAACAGTCCTTTCGCAGGACAACCTCCACGCCGCCCTGGGTCGGCCTCCGTGTGGGTTCGCCTTCCAGTCCGAGGTCGACGCCTTGCGGGAGGAGTTGGCGAAGGCCCGGGCCGAGTCGGGGGCGACGGTGGCCGACCTGCGCTCCCAACTCCATGCCGCCCGGGGATCGACCCGCGTCGCCCTCGAGGAGGCCAACAAGGCACGCACGGAGGTGGTGGCCTCCGACGCCCGGGCTAGCCGGGTCGCGGTGGCCCTCGAGCAGGCCAACCGCACGGTAAGCCGGTCGTATTCGTCCGAGGTCTGGGTCGGACTTTAACTTGTGGTGTTGCAGGGCTTCGTCGTCAAGCCTCCAAGCATGACACCGAGATGCGGCGCCTCGGGCTCCTTCATCAACATGCAGAGGGGGCCCGCTCGACCTTGGAGCAGACGATCCGCATCGTCAAGGAGGAGCGCGATCGTGCCTTCGAGCAGGTTGACCTCCTGAAGTCGGAGAGGATCGTGCTCCAGTCTGAGGTCGAGTAGGTGACGGCGAAGCTCAAGCAGACGCGCCAGGGAGCCGTTGGAGTCCAGGAGGAGCTCTCAGCGGCCCAAGTCTTAAATGAGCGACTTCGAAAGAGCCTGGGCCGGGCGGTGCAGGCTGTTGAGGCCGCCAAGAAGGAACGGGACGGTAAGGGTGGACCCCTTTTGACTTTGCTCCGTCGTTCGGAGACGTTTTGCTGACGGTCTTGAGCGCAGGCTTGGCGGGCGAAGTTCAAACTCTGAAGTCGGCGGGTTCGAGTCTTCTGAAGAAGTTATACTCTAACGTGCCGGACTCCATCCCGACGGGGGTCCTTACGCACGCCATGCATCAGCTGCCGGAGGTCGTCGCCGACATCGTCATGAGGGCGCTGGAGGACGGGTCCGCGACAGCTCTGGCCCTAGCCCGCTCCTACTATCCGGATGCGGACTTCGGCAGGGTCGTCGAGGGCTCCTACTATCCGGATGCGGACTCGGACGAGCAGCTGGATGCGTTCTCGGTGGAGATGCTAGAGCCGGGGGCGAAGGCCGTCGCCGACTTCAGGACGGAGAACTTATTGCCCGAACGGTTTGGCTCGTTCCCCTATGTATAAAGTTAGATTTGTAAAGGGTCGTGTCTCGTGTAATGAAAGATATCAATAGAGAAATCATCATTGCGCGAACGAGTTCAAGTTTCCGACCCCTCTTCGCTGCTTCCGACTGTTTCTCGTGCTCCGCTGGGCGTCAATCAAACGAACGGATCGAGTATAGCTTGTAGGGTCGGGTGTCGGGCCCGATATAGCCGTAGAGCGTCATCGGCTCCCGATCGTTGATAGTATTGCCGCGGGGAGACTTCAAACGAAAAACACGCGCAAAATTTATCGCGTTGGGGGATCACCCTCGAGCTCGACGTGGGCCGGGGGTCCGACCCCAAAGAAACAAAAACAAGGATCCGACCCCAAAGAAACAAGACGAAGCACAGACTCAAGTTTCCGACCCCTTTCGCTGCTTGTGGCTGTTTTTCGTGTTCCGTTGGGCGTCAATCAAATGAACGGGTCGAGTATAGCTTGTAGAGTCAGGTGTCGTGCCCGATACAGCCATAGAGCGTCATCGGCTCCCGATCGATGATAGTGTAGCCGTGAGGAGACTTCGAACGAAAAACACGCGCGAAGTTTATCACGTCCGAGGTCACCCGCGAGCTCGACGCGGGCCGAGGATCCGACCCCGAAGAAACAAAACGAAGCGCGAGTCAGCAAAAAAACGAGACGTAAAAGGTCAACGAGGAGCGGTGCCTCGGCACAATAAATCGAAAAGAGACGAGCGAGGTCGAACGTTTCGACACTCGGGAGGGCGGAGGCAAGTAGCCCTCGGATGCGGGGCGTGGCCGGGACGACCACGGTTCGCAGCCCAAAAACGACAAGTGAGAGTAAAGTTGCGAGAACTTAGCTATTTTTATTATGTGTAGAACCTTTGGAGGTTCTTGATGTTCCACGCGTTCTCAAGCTCTCGGCCGTCTTCGGTTGCTAGCTTGTAAGCACCGGGCCTCGACACGCGCTTGATTACAAAGGGTCTCTCCCAGGGGGGCGACAGCTTATGCTGGTCGGCTTTCGTTTGCACCCTTCTCAGCACCAGATCTCCCACGTTCAGCGCCGAGCTTGTAGTTACCGTAGCCTTTGCTGGTACTTGACGGATCGCAGGAGGGCGACTTCGCGCGCCTCTTGTAGCTGGTCGAGAGCGTCTTGCAGCGCGTTCTGCGACTTTTCCTCGTCGTAGGTTCGGACTCGCGGAGAGTCGTAGTCGAGGTTGGTCGGCAGCATCGCTTCTGCTCCAAACGTCATGAAGAACGGCGTGAACCCGGTGGTTCTGTTGGGGGTCGTTCGTAGGCCCCATAGGACTAACGGGAGTTCGCTGACCCATCGTTTGGCCGCCTGCTTGACGGAGTCGTAAATCCCAGTCTTTAGTCCTTGGAGTATCATTCCGTTGGCCCGCTCGGCCTGCCCATTCGTCCTCGGGTGCGCCACGGAGGCGAAGTCCAGGCGAATGTGGTACTCATCGCAAAATTCTCGGAACTATCGGCCAGTGAACTGCGCTCCATTGTCGATGATGATGGAGTTCGGGACCCCAAACCGACAGATGATGTTGTGGACGAAATCGATCGCCCGGGTTATAGTAATGTTGGGCACCGGCTTGGCCTCGATCTATTTGGTGAACTTGTCGACGGCGACAAAAAGGTGGGTGAAGCCGTCGGGTGCCTTTTTGAACGGTCCGAGGATGTCGAGTCCCCAGAGAGCGAAGGGCCAGGCGATCGGGATCGTCTGGAGCTCCTGGGCCGGCAGGTGCGTCTGCCGGGCGTAAAATTGGCAGCCTTGGCAGGTTCGAACGGGCTTTTCGGCGTCGACTACTGCCGTCGGCCAGTAGAAGCCTTGCCGGAAGGCCTTGCCGACCAGAGTTCTAGGGCCGCCGTGATGACCGCAGACGCCCGAGTGAATGTCGTCGAGCAGGGGCATGCCTTCCTCCCGTGGGATGCAGCGCTGCAGTACGCCGCTCGTGCTTCACTTGTAGAGCTCGCTGTCTGAGATGACGTAGGCCTTGGCTTTGCGACCCTCCTGGCTTCGTTGACGTCTGTCGAAAGATATCGCGGGACCAGTCGGGGGCGACGGCCATAATCTTCGCCCCTGGATCTGGGTTGGCTCACTGCTCGTGCCCTCGGCGGGCGGCCCCTCCTTGACCCTAATGGAAGGCTTGGTGATGACTTCGAGGAAAACTCCGTCGGGGACTGGCTCACGCTTCGAGCCCCACTTGGCGAGGGCGTCGGCGGCTTCGTTGTCCCGACGTAGAACGTGATGGAGTTCGAGCCCATCGAACTTGTCTTCGAGTTTGCGAATCTCTTGACAGTAGGCCTCCATCCTCTGGTCTCGACAGCTGGAGGTCTTTATGACCTGGTTGACGACCAGCTCAGAGTCGCCCTTGACGTAGAGTCGCTGGACGCCGAGGGTGATGGCCATTCGTTGGCCGTGGAGCAGGGCCTCGTACTCGACCACGTTGTTGGAGGCGCGAAACTGCAGCTGCAGCACGTAACGAAACTTGTCTCCCCTTGGGGAGATTAGGACGACCCCAGCCCCTGCGCCTTTGAGCATGCAGGACCCATCGAAGTACATTGTCCAGTACTCGATCCTGCCGGGTGTCAGCGGTTCCTGAGCCTCGGTCCATTCGGCGACGAAGTCGGCCAGGGTCTGGGACTTGACGGCATGCCGAGGGACGAAGGCGATGTCGAACCCCATGAGCTCCATGGCCCACGTGGCTATGCGCCTGGCCGTGTCTTTGCCGCTGACGATCTCCCCGAGTGGGAAGACGGTGACCACTTAGATGGAGTGGCTCGTGAAGTAGTGTCGTAGCTTGCGGCTCGTGATACTCCAAGGTCTACCCTTGACATTGCTGATTTGCCCGAGGTTGAGGATGGCGGAGATCTTCCCGGGGTTCGCTTCAATCCCCCGCTCAGCGATGACGAAGCCAAGCAGTTTGCCCGAGGGTACCCCAAAAACGCATTTTTCGGGGTTCAGCTTGATTCGCTAGCATTGGAGGCTCGCGAACGTCTCCTCCAGATCTCAGACGAGGTCGGAGGCCCGCCGAGTCTTGATGACGATGTCGTCGACGAAAACCTCCAGATTGCGACCCAGCTGGTCGTGAAAACACTTCTGCATGCAGCGCTGGTACGTGGCGCCGGCATTCTTGACCCCGAACGGCATCGTGACGTAGCAGAAGGATTCGAAGGGCGTGATGAAGGACGTAGCCGACCGGTCGGACTCGCTCATGGATATCTAGTGATATCCAGAGTATGCATCGAGGAAGCTGAGCTTTTCGCACCCGACGGTGGAGTCCACCACTTGATCGATGAGCGGGAGAGGGAATGAGTCCTTCGGGCAGGTCTTTTTGACACTCGTGTAGTCAACGCACATACTCCATTGCTCGGTCTTCTTCTTAACCATTACAGGGTTGACCAGCCACTCGGGGTGATAGACCTCTTGAATAAACTTGACGTCTAGTAGCTTCGTCAATTCTTCCTCGATGGCCCGACGCTTCTCGTCGTCGAAACGCCTGAGTCGTTGCTTGACGGGCCAAGAGCCCGCAATGATGTCTGAGTGAGTGCTCGGCGACTTCTCTTGGGATGCCGGCATGTCCGAGGGTGCCCAGGCGAAAACGTCCCGATTCCGGGTCAAGAAGTCGACGAGCGTGCTGTCCTATTCACAGGAGAGCGCTGTTTCGACCCTAGCCTTCTTGAAGGGGTCGGCGGCGTCAAGCGTCCCCTGTTTGGAGTCGTCGGCAAGCTTGAAGGAGGTCGAAGACGAGGCGTTGGGGTCGAGCGTCGGGGCCGACCCTTTGGCCTTGCCAGCTGGGCCGAGCCAGATCGGGCGACGGCCAGCTCGAAGCTCTCCTGCTCACACACGAGGGCGTGCTGGAAGCGCGACAAGACAGTGATGACGCCCTTCAGCCCGGTAATCTTCAATTTGAGGTAGACGTAGTTGGGGACGGCCATAAATTTCGCTTAGCACGGTCGGCCCAGGATGGCGTGGTAGGCACCGGTGAAGTCGACCACCTCGAAGGGGAGCGTAATCTGCCCGAGGGGCGTTGCGTAGCCTCCAGAGACGACCCCGTGAAACGGAGCGTGGCTCGGACGGAGGTCGGTCTCCGTCAGCTTCATCGCCCTGAAGGCATCGGCATAGAGGATGTTGAGGGCGCTCCCTCCATCCATGAAGACCTTCGTCAATTGCACAGAGCCGACGATAGGGTCGAGCACTAGCGGAAGGTGCCCGGGTTGAGGAATATGGTCGAGGTGGTCAGACCGGTCAAAGGTGATCAAGGCCTCGGACCCCTTGAGGTAGCGGGAGGCCACGGGGTTGGTCACGTTGACCTCCCGCCAAATCCTCTTCTGCCGGCGACGAGACTCGCTGTAGGCTGCAGGGCCGCCAAAGATCATGAGGCAGTCCTCCGGCTCGGGGAAGGCTGCGCCGGCATCGTCCTCGGCCCCTTTGCCTCGAGAGTCGGCCTTGGGAGTCGAGGTGTCGAGTTGGAACTCGCCCTTGAAGAATCTCCTTACCAAGTGGCAGTTTCAGAGGGTGTGCTTGACAGGCCCGGAGTGGTTGGGACAGGGTCGGTCAAGCATCTTTTCGAAGTGGCCATAGTGATTGGCCGGCTTCTTGGCTGGGGGTCGGGTCGGTCGGTTGGCGGCAGCCACGAAGTCGTCGTCGTGGCGTCGGTCTCTCCCCTTTTTGCGGCTCGAACTGCCGCCGCCTCGCTCGTTGCAGCGGTCGGTATGCCGGTCGAGGGGTCGGTCGCCCCGACGGTCGGCCCCGAACTTCTCGTCTTTCGCCCGGCTTCAATCGAAGTTGGCCCGCACGGCCTCCTCCCCGGTGGCAAAGGTCGTGGCGACGTCGAGAAGGTCCTGTGCCGTTCGAGGGTTCTTGCGACTCGGCTTGTGGACGAGCGCCTTGGACGTCGTGTCGCAGGTGAAGGCGTTGATGACGTCGACGTCGCTGACATCGGGCAACTCGTTGCAATTTTGCGAGAAACGCTGGATGTAGTCCCGGAGGGACTCGTCTGGTCTCTGCTTGCAATTTTTAAGGTCTTAAGAATTACCTGGGCGCGTGTAGGTCCCCTGAAAGTTGTTGACGAAGATGCGTCGTAGGTCGCTCCAGTCCTGGATGCAGCCCTCAGGGAGCTGCTCCAACCATCCCTAGGCCGAGTCGATGAGGAAGAGAGGCAGGTACTGGATGAAGAACAAGTTGTCTGCTCCTCCGGCCCTACAGGCGAGACGGTAGTCTTCAAGCCAGTGAACGGGGTTAGTTTTCCCGTTGTATCGGCTGATGGTGGTCGGGGCGCGAAATCTTTGCAAGAACTTCACGCGTCGGATGAGCGATCCGAACGCTCTGGGCCCGACCCCATCAGGGCTTCTGCTCCTGGAGTCGAAGGAGCGGCGTCAGTAGTAGCGGTAAAAGGAGCGCCTCCGTCAGGACTCGGCGTGAAGCTCGCTCCTGGCATGCCGCCGGGTGTCGATGGTGCCGCGGCCGTCGCGGTCGGGGCCAAGCCGCGGGTGGATCGACTCCGCGTGGTGTCGAGGGTTTCGTTCCTCGACTCAGCTGTCACGTGTCGAGCTTCGCCGGTCCTAGGATCGGCGGTAGCTTCGCGTCTCCGACTGCTAGGGCCAGAGAGACGCTTCTAGTCGCTGAAGCACGCTGCCGAGGTAAAAGCGCACGCGGTCTTACACTTCTCTCAGCGCTGGATCCTCGGGAGCGGCGGTTTCGTCGAGGACGCACGCTGCTACCGCGAGGTTCTCAAGCGAAGTGTCTAAGGTTGGCGGCCCTCCAGCTATGAGCTGCTGGTAAGTGGATTGCCCCCGGGCCCGAGCGGCGTCGCTGGGTCCGTCTGTTGCCTTGCCGCGAGGTTTGGGACTGCCGGTTCGTCCCGGGTGCGGCCTGGTCTGACCAACGATGTCCACCGCGGGCGTGGGGACGGGTTGCCACCTGGCGTGTTGCCGGGAGTCGTTGGCTCCCCGCCCTTAGGGGCGTGGAGAGTGAAGCATTCCCTCGACGGGTTGTGCCCCAGAACGGCATGGCTCTTCCGGCGTCGCGGAGCGCGCTTCCTGCGCGGCGCTTGAAGGTGAAGCTCGCCGCCTTCTTTGGCGACGAAGGTCAGGCTCTCGAAGCGAAAGGCCTGTCCGAAGGCGAAGGTGGGGACGCGTCACGACCAGCCATCTCCGGTGATGGCGACCGTGAAGCCCCCGAAGCGAAGGCGAGAGACAGAGGTGTCTCCCACGACGGCAAAGAAGGAAGTCATCGAATAGGCGAAGCGAGCGCACACCAAGAAGCCCCCTACCTGGCGCGCCAACTGTCGGCATTCTGACCACCGGCATAGTACGAAATACGATCAAGGGGTGGTGTGCCTTCGTATTCGATATGGCTTAGTCTACAGAAGACTCAAGAAAGTTTTTTACCTGGTTCGGGCCACCTCGAACGGTGTAATACCCTACGTCCAGAGGGTGGTTTATATCGGTGGAAGGGTACAAAAGGTCAGATTCTCTCTTCGGGAGAGGGTCTGGCGCTCAGGCCGTGGGGTTGCTCGCGCGTAAACGGTTAGACGCGAGATCTCTAGGTTTCGGTCTGTCTCTGTGTTTGTTGTTCTCTTATGTTCTATCGCTCCCTGGGCCCCCTTTATATAGAGCGGTCCTGGGTTACAAAATGGTGGACCCTATGCGGTTCTGCTGTCTCGCTAACAGGTGGGTCCTCCACTGGTGTCGTCATCTTTCGTTATGCCCATGCGGGGGCGTGGCCCGTCGCGGCGGGCACTGTAGCGCCAGTCCGACACTGTAGCGTCAGTCCGGTACTGTAGCGTCAACTACAGTGCCGTCGGGTCTTGTCCGTTGACTCCCGCGGCCCGTCTGGTACTGTAACTTCAACTAGAGTGTCGTTGTGCTGAATCCATCCTGTCCCGTTAGGACGGTTGGCGGTTGGCCACTAGAATAAATACGTCATAACGCCGTACCTACCCCGGGGATCGATCCCTGGGAGTCGGCCTTCGGAGGTCGGCGTCACCGTGCGTCTTAGCGCGGCTGACAGCTTTCGCAGATCATCACCTCGGAGGTCGAATATCGCGTTCGTGCGTCGTCATTCGACCCCAAAACCCCTCGAGATCTTGGCCTACGTATATGGGTACGGATCGTCAAGTGCCCAGAGTACATTATCCCGACAAATCTGTTAGTGCATGCGTATGCCAAGGAGATGCTTTAGATTCGTAAGTGTATCTTACCGTGACTGGATCCTATTCTCCAGGTGCAACTGAATCAGGATTTACCAAGTCACAGGGGAGAGACGGATCCTTCTTGGCTCGCCAGGAGTACGTGCTTACCGTTCGGCACATCATCCCTCGCGACAGAAGCGCCGCCAAGCTAGGGAAGCAGTAGTCCCCACTGGCCGTGGTCACCATGCTGCAGCGCCGCGAGGCGCGCGGCTCCTCTCCTCCGGCGCCGCCGCCATGGTAGCCTCGTGTCCTCCTCCCCGGGCCCTGCGCGTTCGTTGGTCGTTGACCAGGGACAAGGCGCCGTGGCAATCCTGTGATCCTTTCAGGCTTCCCAGTACCCAGCGGTGCATGCACGGACCAATGGGCATGTTGTCCAGCACCAGTCCGGCGGATTACTCCCTGATGTGCTACCAACACTTTCCATCCAACTTATCCCAAGGAACGAAACCACGATTGTCTTTTGTCTCCGTTCGTAAGATACTGAATCTAGCCAGCTGGCGGGGAAAGTGGAAGCTGCCTGCCGGTTTCTATCAGCACGCCGCCGCCGCTGTGCTAGTTGCAGGATCATGGTACAGCATGTACTTTTCCTTGTTTTCAAAAGACGTCCAGCTCGAGCGCGCATCCAACACCACGATCTCTCTTTTTTTTTTTTAAACAACACCACGATCTCTTAGGCTTCATTTGGGAACCTAATCCCTGGGGAATTTCGGCCCATTCCACGAGGCAAAGTTAGCCCATGGGTCAGCTTCCCCTCTTAACCCGGATGGCTTTTTGGATGCACCACGGGCCACAAAATTTCGGGGCCAGGCCAGCTCCTACCCCTTCAATCCAAGGGGAAAAAAAGAAAGGAAAAAGTCTGATTTCGTTTTTCCTGCTCAGATGGTTTGGACAACGGTTTTCACTGATGTGGATGTTCATATGACCGGCTCTAGCTGATGTGGACAGCCAACGTGGTATGTACCTAGTGACATGGACAACCAACAAGTCTTCACTTTATTCTATATTAAAAAACAAATACTATCTCTGTTTCAAAATAAGTGTTCGTTTGGGTTTCGTGCCATCTAGTTTTGACCAACGATTTTTATAGATTTGGTTAACTTTAAAAATCTAGTATTTGTACTTTTAAATTTTTCGTAAAAAATACTTTCATAATATATATATATATATATATATATATATATATATATATATATATATATATATAAAATAATTTATATTTATATAAATCTGGTCAAAGATAAGTTTGACTAAACCTAAATAAACATTTATTCTGAGACGGAGAGAGTACTTAACATGCTCAAAATATTATGAAATTTTGCGTAATTATAAATCATCTCGTCACAGAGCAGTACACCCATGGAGGAGGCCGTGCGGCATGCGGAGGACCGTGTGGCCATGCAACTACAGATGAAAATGGGACAGAAAAATTCCATCCCGACCGGCTTTCGTATACTATATTAATTAAAAAATTTCGTTCATTTTCGTTTTCGAATCTGTAAATATGAACGGGTAAAAACGGAAAAATTAAAACGGGATACGGTATCAAAAATGGTTGGAAAAACTAAAATGGGATACGGTATCGAAAATAGTTGAACCATTTTCACACCCGTTTAGGCGGGATCCCGTTTTCCCGCGGGATAGTCCTGTTTTTTTTATCCCATTGAAGCTTATACGGGAATCCAGCCCACTAGAGTGGAGAGCCCACCCCACATTGCCAACCTTCCCGCGCGGCCCAAAGCCCACCTGGCACATACAAATAAAAGGGCCGAAACCCTACCCCAGCGCCTCGCGCCTCCCGACCCCGCCCCCCAGGTGCTCGCCTCTGGCCTCCCATTCCCAGCCTCCACCCGCGCGCACAGCCGCCGTCCTCCCTGCCCGCCGCCGTCGGTCGGCCCTGTCCCCAAGCGGCCATGCCACTGCAGCCCGTGGTAGCGCCTGCCCGACGCTCGTGACCTCATCTCCTGCCCGCCGTCTGACGCCCGCCCGACGGTCATGCGCGCCCCTGGGCGCGGGGCCACCGGCGAAAGCAGCACCAGCTCCATCGTATCCTCTCGCCACTACCCCCGCCGCGCGCCGTACAAGGCTACAAATCCTCTCGCAACCAACACCTTCTCTGTGTGTGTAATTGCGGGCCTGCAGCGTCGCCCCATTCACTGGTAGATAGCCCTACCGCAGGAGATGGAACCTACACTGTGGCCTACGTGTAATTTGTCCAATTAGTTCCAGTGGGGTACTGCTACGGGAACCAGAGCAGGATCTTTGAGACCTTGAGCTTATGTCATAATTTATCCTATGGGTCAGTGGTATGAGATTAGAGATTTATTATTATGGATGGTAATATGTTTTTGTACCGACAGATATTGGTGATGGTCGTGTAATTAGGATGCTCCTGATTTAAATTATCGGTTTCGACCGGATGTATTACTGTCTAAATTATTTTGTTTTTGAGTTTCTCATATTTTTTCGATTGTTTTCTTTATCGAGTTTCTTATTTTCGTTTTCGTTGGTAAAATAAATATCAAAACAAAAATGAAAGATATGCGTCTGTTTTGAAAACTGGTGGCCGGTGCTCCCTAGAAACCGACAAGGTTCATGCTCTTCAACAAAACCTCTCACTAGGGCTGTCAAAATAAGCTTGAGCTCGAGAGCTACTGGAGTTCGGCTCGATGAAAAGCTCTCAACTCGAGGTTGGCTCGAAAGCTAAATGAGCCGAACTTGAGTTTGATATAAAGCTCGCGAGCCTATCGAGCTTGATCTTGCTCGGTAAAGCTCGTTAAGATGACTAATTACTATTTTTATACTTTAATAGCTAATTTTATCAATTTTATAATTTAAAACAATCTTTTATATTATTTTTAATAATGTTTATACATTTTATTTTATTGTCGAGCCTAAATGGAGCCGAGCTCGAGCCCGACTTAAAGATAGTTTTGAGTTGAATTCGAGCTCTCGAATTCGGCTCGTTGACAGCCCTACTCACTAGGATGTCTCGAGTCTTTCCTGAAAAAAAGTGGTTGGTGCCGATTGCTGCTCTGTTCCATCTAGCCTGATTGTTGTTTTACTATGATCTTTTACTTCGGTTGACTCCTGATGTGTACATGATAGCATCAGCTTTAGTTCCGGTCTGTAGAGATGTGTTGCGGATCAGTAGCTCCTGATGTAATTTGCTGGATTGTCAGCTGGGGATTAAATTTTCTTGTAATAAAGCAGTGGATGATTGTGTTGTGCTAGTACTTTAATCATGTGGTTGAATGGTTTTATCAGTACAATTGTTACTGGTATGTGTGAAATATTAACAACAACCCTTTTTTATGAATTCCAGCAACATTTTCAGATTATTTGATTTATTATGATTTTTTGAATATTTATTAAATGATAGGAACTTTAATCCCCAAGTCTCTTAAACATAGACTGGGAATTGTCCGTTGAGGGTTTCCATCCCCAATGGGGAGCGGGTGCCATATGCATGTGCAAAATTCCCTTTGGGGTTTAAATCCACATGTTTTTCTTCCCCTTGCATCCAAAGGAGCCCTTAGAGTATCTGGTGCGCCCGCATGAAACCCCGTGTAATGCGCCATGAACGGAAAGCCGGTGTTAAACGCTGTCTCTGCCCGTCGCCCCTTAGAGTATCTGGTGCCCCGCATGAAACCCCGTGTAATGCGCCATGAACGGAAAGCCAGTGTTGCTGTCTCTGCCCGTCGCCCCTTAGAGTATCTGCTGTCCCGCATGAAACCCCGTGTAATGCGCCATGAACAGAAAGCCGGTGTTGAACGTTGTCTCTACCCGTCGCGCAAATCTGTGTCCCTTTTCGTAGTGCTAGCTGAGGGCATCCGCAGTGTATCTGGCTCGTCACTGCTATGCATTGTGCACAAGATCCACTAGACAGTCACAGACGACCATCCAATGGATCCGACGTGCTGCTATCACGTTGTAGTACGAAGTGACATGTGCAAAGGTGCACTGTGCTCCCGTACCTGGGGACCACAGGCGAGCGGCGCGGCCACGTCCACCGGCTCAGGCATCCTAGGATGAGAAACAGCCACGCCGACGCTCCCGACATGGCTCCCTCCTTCATTAGACGGATCTGGAGCACAGAGTATATACTACCTCTGTGCTAATTTAGGTATGTAATTAAGAAGAGTGAAAAAAAGAGGAGATAGGTTTAAATTGAGGAGAGAGAGATAGAGATAGAAAAGTATTAAAAAAAGAAAAATTATATTAAAAACAAGAATGATATATAATTTGGGGAAAATAGAAGACTTTAGAATCATTTATAATTTTGAACGGAGAGAATATATATATTTGCTACGTTACCAGGCATATAATTCTGTTTTAGTTTTTTAATACCATAGTATTAAGAAACTAGTACCTCCGTTCTTTTTTACCTGACGTTTTAGGAGTGGGCACGGAAAATAAGAGAGGTGAAAAAAATAGAATGTACTATAAACAAAAAGTAAAGAAATAGATATAGAGATGTATTGAGAACAGAGAAAGATATATTGAGATGCGAGGATAACAAGTAAATTAGAAAAACTTAAGACTAAGATGACAAATCATATGAGATGGAGGGAGTATGATTTTATAAAACTATATATCGAGCGAAACTATGTTTTAGAAAAAAGAGGTTAGGAGTAGAGTTCTGAAAACTCCAAAATAGCTGCATTTTTACCTATGTCATTATATTTAAAACTACGAAATCTATTACATCCAAATACCTACTTACTTTCTAAAACCAAAGTATCTTGCAAAACCATGGTATTCTTTCAAAACTCCAAAAACACTTTATATACAAACAGAGCCTGATTTATGCTCGCATCAGTTTACGAGAGCATACACGGCTTTGTCTCTCACGGGTGGCGTGGTATGCAGATGTCCCCTTCTTCCCCAATGTTGTGCAGAAGAAAGAATGGTACAACACCGGATAGCAACATGTCACTTGCACAGGGCGGCACTCAACACTGATGAGAGAGCTGAGGCCCGCCCAATCAAATCCTACCTCAAGGACATGTACATCTTCTAATCACAAGATCTCATGTTTTCCAGAGGTACCTCGAAATTTTACAGGCAGTGGAGTTGACGTTAGACCGTACCAAAACGTTAGACTGTGCTGGGCCACTAAGTGAGATGAAGGAAAAAAAAATGTTTCATCCGTGAGAGTCTATGTTTACAAACTTCAAATATCAGGTCTTGAATCAACTGAAAGACCGATGCTTGAACTTGATAATGTTACCTCCAAAGAAGCAATGATATTGGATTCTCACTTTCAAAAGCTTTGGTCTTGACCAGAAGTAATGATGCGGCTCTTGGTGTTTTGGAACTTGATGAAGTCGAATCAGAACTTGAGGGTGATTCATGAAAACTTTTACATGATGAAGACACTACAAGGTGAATTAAGTATGCGGTGAGGTACCTAGTTCCATTCGGCTAAGGGTATAAATACCTATTTCCGATTGTGCCTATTTCTTAGGAAAGGGGTAATCTTTGATTTGTTGCCGATTTATTGTAGTTGCCGGCTCTCCACGGGATAAGTCCATCTCTCTCTTTATAAAGAGAGGGCCACAATCAATTGAGAGACAACAATCACATCTCCAATCATATCTTTACATTTTTACCTCTCAAACCCTAACTCTCTCTTCCAGCCTCTATATGTTGTTCATCCATGGGTCTACACGACCAGAGATGGCGTCTTAGAGCTTGCCGGCTGATTTAGAGCGCGTCGAACGAGGCTCACATCCACACGGGGTCCCTCCTAGGCGTGAGATTTGACGATCTTTGCTAGTTTGCTCGTAAACTAGTTATTCTTCATCAAGAAAGCACGTGGTTTACCTCTTTACAGGTTTGGTCGTAAACTTAGCTGCCTTTAACAGTAAAATCGTGAGATCTACCTCTTTCTCGAGCCGATCAAGGAAAACCAGAAGTTTTGATTTGTCAAACCGGAAGTTTTGATTCTGATAGATTCGCGGATATGGTCTGTTGCGACCCGAACAACCAAGTGCTCTCAGTATGTCGCCGGAATTTAGCGTCAACACACTTTTTGGTGATTCCACTAAGGACAAATATAAATATAAATACAAGAAAGCAAACCACTGAAAAACAACCATGCACGAGAGACCATTTCGATAAGAAATCGGTCAATAGCTCAAGAGAATGTGGAAAAGTGGTTCAGCAAGTTTATCGTGTCAAAAAAGATGACCACAAGGAAGGAAGTTCAGATATAAATTTAGGTGACGAAAAGCCAATTCATATTTCAAAAACTTCAGCTTTTAGTGGCATAGGAATGAAACAACCAAGTGTTGATATTCTTGATGTTAGATCTGAACTAAAGAAGATAGAGGTGCCCAAGAGCAAATTAGAATTGCCATTTCTCAGGACAAAAAACACAATCGAGAGGTCGACTCAATTTCTCAAATTAGAAAATAAAGAAAATGCAAGAACTTAGTGTGGAAGAGTTGATAAAGAAGGGTATGCCATGGTTTACCAAAAAGAGTTCGCAAGAACATGACAATAATGGTGGTCAAGTGATAGGTGCAAAGAAGATAGCAGAAAAAAGGAAGGGCTAAGAAACAATTAAGGTATGTGTCCAATCATCAAGATTATTGATCATTTTTTTATCTTGATTCATTATCTATTTCACCAATGCGTATGACTTAGAGCCATCTCTATATGTTTGTTCTCATCCTTCTTGGTTTTATTTTAACCCTTGGGAGTACAAATATTGTTCATACTATGAAGGTTATTTTCAAATGGCCATACAATTGTTAAAATTACTTTTAGTTATAAAGACCGAAATAAATACATATATGGCATTTGTATTGCTTGGAGTTTACTTCGGTCATATGAGCTATATGAAGGATGGATAGTGCTCACATTGATGAATGTCTAAATGCTAAATCTTATATCATGAATTTGGTGTTGTTAAGCAATTAGGCAAACTAGTCTCGATACCCATGCTAACACTACGGTTTAAGAAAAAATATTAACTTAAGAAAATAATATATTAATATTAAAATTTAAAGTTTCTCATTCTTCACCATTAATATTAATATTAACCTAATGAATTTGTTTTATTTTCCAATAGGTTTCTAAGAGCTCATCCGTTAGATTTGTAAAGGGTTTCTGTGGGGGAGATTTCATCCGACAGATAAAAAAGAACAACTCTGGATGCATTTTTTTGTGTGCACGTAGTCTAATTCACCTTTGTTTGGGACGTTTTGTCAGGTGTATGTAGAAAAAAAACTGTATTTTTAAAGAGTTGAGATAAGTGGTTGACTTTTGTTCTTTTACAATGGTGATGGTGTCTTTTAATATTGTAATCCCGATACCCATGCTAATGCTACGGTCTAAGAAAAAATATTAACTTAAGAAAATAATATATTAATATTAAAATTTTAGTTCTCCACCATAAAAAATTAAATACAAACTAATTCAAAGTTTACATGCATCATATGTAAAATTTGATGCACTTTAAAAATTTCTAAACAAATATAGATATATTCTTTTTATACTCATTATTTTGCTACTTCAATAACTGCAACAAAAATTTAATCTTAAGTTTATTCTCATCATGCACATATATCAATATGCATCATGATCATAATAACATACTTCTTTTAATATGCATAAAAATAGTAAAGAACAAAAAAAAATACTCACATTCGATTCGTTGTAATTGTTACAACGAAGTTTGTTATCTTGTATGAGCCAATAGTTGTCATCAGGAGTATGTTTAATAAATAATCTAATATTATAACATTACCCTTTAAGGTAGGTTGTTTCGAAGTAGTTCTGCAGTTTAAATAGCATATCATGAGAAAACAAACAATATTTTATTTTGTCCATTAGAAATATTAGTACCTTGTTTAATTAACTCAAATTACATGCAATACGTCTCTCAACATGCATGTGTGATGGACGCCCAGGGCTGCATGCATGCACAGGACTAATATTAATGTTTGGAACGAATTTGTTTTGTTTTCCAACAACTTTCTTTGGATTTCATATATTTGTTCCGGTTAGTTGCATTTTTTTAACTAACAATAGTCCATGTGAGCCCAAGATCAGAGAGATCCAGAAGAGGTCATCCGTTAAATTTGTAAGAGGTGTATATAGAGAGATTTTATCTATCAGATTTGTAAAAATGGATAACTCTGGGTGCATTTTTTATGTGCACGTAGTCTGATCTATCTCTGTTGGAGACATTTTATCGTGTGTACGTAGAAAAGAAAAGCTGTTCTTTTTAAGGAGTAGAGATAATGATTGTAGCTACATATTTGGCATGATGAGTATAGGGTTACAATGCCGATGAAACTTAATTTTCAATTGTCAAACGACCGATACTGAAAACTGCCAACGCTGAAATTCTGAAAAAACCGAAAGTTCCAGTTTGGCAAACAGGAAGTTTCGGTTTTGATAGGGAAAGTGATATTTCGGCTATTCTTGCTCAAAATAGAGCCGAATCAAAGTGATGTAGAGTCTTTTTACTCATTGCCCATGTGATTAGAGTCTTTTTACTCATTGCCCATGTGATTCTAGTCTAATATTTCAAAGGAAGTTCAATATTTGGCATGTAAACATTTTATGAACCATTAAGTTTTATTGCCGAACATTGAAGAATTGATGAGAGTGCTTAAATGCAGAATAACATAGTTTCAACATGGGTAGAAGAGCATGCATGAAACTTTTATAACCAATGAGTTGTAACCAACCATCATTGAGCTACTAATAACTTCAACACTCGAGGGGGGGGGGCAAAAGCCACTAAGTGAGATGAAGGAAAAAATGTTTCATCCATGAGAGTCTATGTTTACAAACTTTAAATATCAGGTCTTGAATCAACTGAAGGACCGATGCTTGAACTTGATAACGTTGTTTCCAAAGAAGCAATGATATTGGATTCTCACTTTCAAAAGTTTTGGTCTTGACCAGAAGTAATGATTCAGATTTCGCTTGACAATGATTCGGATTTTGGTATTTTGGAACTTGATGAAGCCGAATCCAACAACTTGAGGGTGGTTCATGAAAACTTTTAATGATGAAGACACTACAAGGTGAACTATTGCTAAGAATGCTGACTATCAAGTATGCGGTGAGGTACCTAGTTCCATTCGGCTAAGGGTATGAATACCATATTCTAAAGTAATATGGCCAATGATTTGTTTGAGTAAGCTATCGCCCTTAGATAATTTTGGTCTAAAAAATATTTATTTTTGTATATAAACTATACAAAAACCAGGAGAGCATATGTTGACAACCAAAATGGACATCCAAGCAAAACAAAAAGTTTTAGTTTGCCAGATCGGAAGTTCCAGTTTCAACAGCCTCGCTATGGCAAAAATGACAAAGTCGTCATCGAAGTGTCTGACACTTAGCCGAAGTATCCGGGACAACCCTCTCTGTGGTCAAGATTCACTCCATCGGAGTGTCCGGCTATTTACTGAAGGGTCCAAAATTAGAAGTTTGGGTTCGACAGGCTCATCTGGAGCAAAATTGTATACATCAATGCTAACTCTATTTATTTCACAAGTTTGATGTTTAGACATGTTTTCAGGTTACAAATGGGCCTTTTGCCTAATTTGCATAGAAGAAACAAAGAAATGATTATAAATGGAAGAATATGAAGTAAAATTTCTAGTTTGAAGATTCCATGATGTGGTCCTCATCAAAACGATCGAAAACGGATATATGAATTACCTAATTTAAAGCTTGGACGAGAAAATTACAGAGGTTTCAAAATACACACAAGTTGCAAAATCAGAAGTTCCGATTATGTAAATCGAAAGTTCCAGTTTTGCTGATTTGCACCCTTGAGAAAACCGAAAGTTTTGGTTTTTAATTTTGAAAGCTCTGGTTGTGTCTGTTTTTTTGGAAAGAGATAATCTTTGATTTCTTGCCGATTTACTGGAGTTATCGACTCTCTATGGATAAGTCTATTTCTCTCTGCACAAAGAGAGGGTCGTAGCTGACTGAGGACAACAATCACATCTTCAATTTTATCTTTATATTTTTACAATTGTACCTTTATATTTTTAGCTTTGAACACTAACTCTCTCTTTCAACCTCTATATTACGATGTTTATCCTCGAGTCTTCATGACCAAAGACGGCGTCTTGGGCATGCGGACCGATCTAGAGCACGTCGGTGTTTGCACTGAAAAACCTGCCACCGGTGAATTTTTTTTCACCTTGGTGCCTGAGAGAAAGTTACGTGATTTTGAGGGGGGCGAGTTTTTTTGGGCATCGATGCCCTCGCTGTGGATCCACGGAGAAAATAAACACCGGTGCTACACGTGTATGATTTTGACAGATGAAGCACCCTTCCACTGTGGCTCGTCCTGCAAGCGGCGCGGCTGTCAGCAGCCCGTCTTTTTACCGCACGAGCCGCAACACTGCTGGCGGGCACATGCGGCGGCCTGCATAGCGCCACTTTGCTTTTGCGGGAGACTGCGGCTGCCCGTCCGTGTCCGCTAGGAGCCGCAGGCTAGCAGAGCCGTGCGTGTCCGCTAGCAGTGTCCGCTAGCAGGAGCAGGCTAGCGAAGCAGTGCGTGCAGGCTAGCTACACTACAGGCAACTTTCCTCAAAAAAAATAGCAAACAGAAGAAAACGAAAAGAAAAGGAGACAAAGCTTTTGGGCCCTGATGAACAGAAAGCACAAGAAAATCATTTGCAGGATATATATCTACGCAAGAAATCAATGGTGTCTGCATGTTTGTCATCAATCTCACTAAAGAATTCAGATGTTGATATCTAGTCATCAAATGGTCAAGCAATCACCAGTTTCTTTCTCATGACCAACTTTAGGTATGGTTGCACATCAAAGAACAAAGCATTCATTGTGAGTCGTATTCTTAAAGAAAAATATTGACAAGCACCTCTTGGGGTAATAGAGTTTCCAACCACCTGTACTCTTTGAGTGAGATTAAACACCTGAAATGAATAATCAAACAATCAGCACAGGATAAAACAAAATGGTTAATAGGAAAAGATAAATGGTTAATGATTCCACTCAACACTGCACTCCAACTAAGCATATCCTAAACACTCCCCTCCAACTCTTATTCTCTTTAGTTCATCTAGCCCTGCCTACCACATGGAAGTATGGAAAAATTACTCAAATTCTGTTGTTGACATAGCTTGGCCTAAAGATCCATTTTGCTTTTATGAACTGAAAACACTAAATCACTACTCAAACATTAACCATTTATCCTTACTCAAACATTACATCTTTGTTGCAATAGAACAACGCTAATCTCAACGCCTCGTCAATCAAACATGGAGCAGGCACCTCAATGACTTGCCTTCCTCGAGCAACTTGAAAGCATCGTTGATGTTCGAGAAAGGCATCTTGTGTGTTATAAAGCCATCGAAGTTTATCTTCACCTCCTGAAAACAAAAAATACAAAGAACATCAAGTTAGTACCATTCAGTCAAAATACCTTCGGCATCTTTGAAGTTCATATATAATGCTGCCGTTTCCAAACTAGGAGCTTGGATCTCCCTGTGACACAACCGCACGAGATCGAGATTGCAGCAACGTACGCACCCCGTTCATGCACTTGTCGACGAGCACGCACCCGGCGATCCGCCGGCCGTCGAACAGCTACATCGGGTGCAGCGGCATCATCTGCGGCGTCGCGTGGATCCCGAGCACCACCGTCAGTCCCCAACCCTGCGTTCATATTTGCGCACGGCACGAAGACAGTTCCAGCAACTGTTCGAATCTCAAAGCAAGCTCAACTGTAGAGAGTAGCGTACGTCGTGCGTGGACAGGAAGGCCTCTCTGAGCACATCGTTGATGCCGGTGCACTCGGAGCTGTAGTCGACGCCCCCGTTGGTCATCTCCCTGATCATCTCGTGGACTGGTTTACCACCACAGGCCTTGGAGTTGATGAAATCGGTGAAGCCCATCTCGGTTCCTGCGGAGGACGGCGGACCGCCGGGCGGCGCGAGCGGGTATGGCGGCTAGGGTAGCCGTTTGGAGCCGCTTTGGTGGAGTGGGCTGCGGCGCGGGCATTAAGTGGGCTGCTGCGCGGGCCAAACTCAACGGCTTTGTAGCCAGGCCCGCGCGGCTTGCAGCCCTAACTGTGGCTGCCCTAATGCTGCCTGGTGCCCCGCACGAAATCCATTCGTGCAATGCACCATGAACGGAAAGCCGGTGTTGAACGCTCTCTGCCCGTGTTGAACGCTCTCTGCCCGTGCGCAAGTCTGTCTGTGTCCTTTTTGGTACTACTGGCTGAGGGTATCCACAGTGTATCTAAGTCGGTCACTGCCGACTGCTGTGCATTGGGATGCGCGGATTTTGGCACAACGTCCGATCGGCCGGACGCGACCCCGCGCGTTCGATCTCGCACCTGGACGGCCCGACGCGCCACCGTACATTTGCAGGGGGCACTGTTTGTGGAGGCCCCATCGAGCAGCGGCACGCCGGATGGCGTCCGGTCGGACGGACGTCCGCTTTTTTCTTTAACTCGTGCATTGTGCCCACGATCCGCTTGACGGTCACAGATCAGAGGCGACCACTGATGGATCCGTCGTGCCGCTGTCACGTAGTAGCAGTACGAAGTAACATGTGCCAAGGTGCATTGTGTTCCCGTACCTGGGGACCGTGGGCAAGCGGCGCGGCCACGTCAGCCGGTTCAGGCATCCTAGGACGAGAAACGGCCACGCCAGCGCACCCTGCCCAGCTCCCTCCATCATTAGAACGTATCTGGAGCACATGCTCCCTTCGTTTTAAAATATAAGTATTTTTAAATTTACTTAAAAATCAAATTATATCATTTTTATCAATAATAATATATAATTAATAATATTTCATCATATAAAAAATATATTTTTAAATTCATCGTGAAATAAATTTTTATAAAAATAAATTTTTATACTAAAAATTATGTAATTTTGTAGATATTATTAGTAAAAATTAAAAACATTTGATTTTATCTAAATTTAAAAATGCTTATATTTTATATTATATTTTAGAATAGAGGCAGGAGTATATAGTACTTACTCTGTTTTAATCTATAAGTTGTTTTTGATCGGATATGAAAATTAAGAAGAGTGAAAAATGGGAGATAGGTTGAAAATGAAGAACTCCAGAATGATTTATAATTTGGGACGGAAAGAGTACATATGTTTTGCTAGGTTACTAGGCATATAATACTGGCCTTGTTTGGATGATTCAGTTTTTCAATACATAGTATAAAGAAACTATGATTTTAAAAATCAATGTCAAGCAAAATCATGGTTTTAGAAAAAAGAGGTTAGGAGTGGAGTTTTGAAAACTCCAAAATGGCTGCAATTTTATCAATACCATGGTATATAAAAATGATAAATTTTATTACATCCAAACACCTACCTACTCTCATGCTAACGCTACGGTCTAAGAAAAATATTAATTTAAAAATAATATATTAATATTAAAATTTGAAGTTTCTCATTCTTTCCTATAAATTAGCGGATGGATGGCAACGTCGAGAAGCAATTCGCGGGATCCCGAAATAAATTTGTTTTTGTTTTGTTTTCTAACAATGAGTCTGTTAAGCGATTTCATGCGTCAGATTTGTAAAAGGAATAAGTTCTATCAACTTCCTTTAACTATCATGGATGTTCATTTTTGTCCCTCGTTACCAGGTTTGACTCCTCCAACTTTTCAACCTGTTTGTTTTTTTCTCCCAGGCCGGTGTTTAGGGTGGTTTTATCCTATATGACAGGATGAAGTGGACAGGGCGTTGAGTCACTGTTTAGGTGGCAACACATAATTATTCACATGGTGTTTCTTGCTGAAATAGACCGCTGATGTGGCACAACCTGTTGACATGGACAGTCAATTTGGTCTAATTTTATTCTAAATTAGAAAACAAATACTTAACAACCTCAAAAAATTATAAAACTTTACAGCAATTTAAATCATTTTACAAGGAACAACTTTTGTTTTCGAACAAATTCCAAATTTGAAACACATCTCATTTTACATATTTAGAAAACAAATAACCATAAAAAATAATCTAGACCGTTGAAACCAACAATAAAATTTTATATTTTTTTCTAAATTCATATAATTCCAAGTATTTTCATTGGTTTCACATCCATTTTATTTATAAATTTATAAATTTGACATTTTGAACTTGAATTCAAATTTGAGCTAATTTTGTTTTAATTTGAGATCAAATTTAATATTTCTTAAATTTTAAAAAAGTATGTGAAACAATTATAGTTTGGAAACACTTGGAAAATACATGAATTTAACAAATGTGAAATTTGATCTCAAATATAAACAAAAAATAGCTCAAATATGAATTCAAGTCGAAAATGTGAAATTTATAAATTTCTAAAGAAATGGATGTGAAACAATGAAAGTACACCGTACTTGGAATTACATGAATTTAGAAAAAAAAACTATAAAATTTTATCGAATGGTTTCAGAAGATTAGATTATTTTATGGTTATTTCTCTTTTTAAATTTTTAAAATAAAATGTGTTTTGAATTTCAAATTAGTCCTAAAATAAAATTTGTTCCATGTAAAATGATTTAAATCTTTGCAAAGTTTTATAATTTTTTAGATTGCTAAGTATTTATTTTCTAATTTAGAATAAAACTAAACCAAATCAATTTTCCACGTCAACAGATTGTGCTACATCAGTATTCCATGCCCGTACACATCACCTTGCCCCCATAGATAAAGCAACCCTCAAAACCATCCAGCGAAAAAAAAAGAACGGGTTAAAAGTTGAAGAAATCAGAATATCCGGTATTCTGAACGAGGGATAAAAACCGAACAACCAAAGATAGTTGAGGGAGTACGTAAAAACTTATTCTTTTGTAAAAAGAATAATTATAAATGCTACCTATCTCTGTTGGAGACATTTTAGTAAACGTATGTAAAAATAAAACTGTGTTTTTAAGAAGTAGAGAAAACTAAAGTATTTTACAAAATCATAGTATTCTTTCAAAACTCCAAAAACACTTTGTATCTAAATAGAGCCTGATTTGTGCACGCATCAGTTTACAAGAGCATACACGGACTTGTGTCACGGGTGGTGTGGTACGCAGATGTCTCCTTCCCCAACGCTGCGCAAAAGAAAGTAGGGACAATAGTCAATTTAGTTTCTAAATACACTAAAGATCAATTTTGTCTCTCTGCTGTCAAAGGTCAAAAGGTCAGGAGAGACAGATTCATCCTTAAACTGATATGGCTACTCACATAGCACGCCACATCAACATATGAATGCCATGTCAACTTCAATTGTAGATTTTCAATTTCAATTTATTTTTTCTCTCAAATTGTAACTCTATTTTTGAATCCGTTTGAACCATCATACTTATTACAATTAATGCAACAAAACAAGATCATGTATGAATACAACTCTTATTTTTGCCAAAATTTAGCTATGTGAAGAATTAGATGTAAAAATTATATCAAAATGACACAAAAAATGTTAAAATTTTAAATACATATATTGTGTTAAAATATTGTCATTTTCAACATTTAAATTGTTTGAAGAGTCAATTTTATTAAAATACGAATCGATATATGAAAAATATCAAAAATATGAAATATGGTCAAATATATCAAAATGATACAAAAAATATTGAATTTTAAACATATTTTCAAAGAGAAACTTGTTTGTTGCATTAATTTTAAGAAACATGAAGTTTAAAACGATTTGAGAGAAAAATATATTTTAAATTCAAAATTTAAAATTAAAGCTGATGTGGCAAATAATATGCTGATGTGACGTTCCCGTGGGTAGCCACGTCAGCTTAAAGATGACTAACTAAAGTTCAAGAACTAAATTGAACTTTTTGAAAGTTGAAAAATAAAACTGAGCTTTTATGTATAGTTTAGAGACGAAATTGAGTATTCTCCTAAGAAAGTACGGTACAACGCTAGATAGCAACATGTCACTTGCACAGATCGGTACTCAACGCTGATGAGAGAGCAGGGGCGCCCCAATCAAGTCCTGCCTCAAGGATTTCATGTACATCTTCTGATCACATCATATTTTCCAGAGGTTCCTCAAAACTTTACCGGCAGTGGCGTTGATGTTACACCGTACCGAGCCATTCCGTCCAAAATGTATCCGTAAAATCAATCCGATGAATGAATGGACGAAGAAAGAACATTGTGCTGTTGGAAGCACAAGTCTCATCAGGCACGAACAGGGAACAGCAAAAATGATCTAACAGCAGCAACGACCCCGGACCAGCAGGCCACAAGCGACAAGTCCCTGCGTGGAGGACCCCGTCCACATGGGTAAAAAATTCGACTGTTCGCGGCATAGGAAACGGAAATGGAGAACTTACTAGTATAATAGAAGCCGAAATTTCATTGTTGTTTACGAGAAATATTGCGTACAGTGTGCACAACTTTATGGACATGAACACGTAAAGGAACGAAGAAAATACAGCACTACGTGTACTGGTAAATCGGCAGTTCTATTTGAATTCTACCTGTACCATTTGGTCATCCACAGGCACCAATCACTGGCATTGGCCCTTCATTTACCACCTAGTAGGACCATCCAAACAGGTCTTTATCAGTCCATTTCAGAGACAAAATTAAATCAAAACTAAAAACTCTGTACAATTTTTTTTTTCTATCTAGAAGTTAAAACAAAATTATAAGTTAATAACTGTCTGTCCATTGACCGAGAATATCGATGGAACTAGCCATCCGATCGTGATCGTGAAGCTATCCGACGGCCGCGGGAGGCAGTGCTCACATGCGCCGTCGTGGGGGCGCCGTTCCCGGCGGCATCTCCTCCACGCAGCTGCGAGCTTGCGACCCGGCTCCCAGGCTCCCCACCTCATAAAGTGATCAGGCACCACCCTCGAAAAGTTTTTACCTTTCTACTGTTAGGTGTGAAAGTGATCAGCAGCTAAACCTGATCAATGTGAATGATGATCTCACCTAAACAAGTAAAGTGAGCCACCATTTTTGATTAAGTAATAAAAACTTTGATTGGAAGCTTTGAGAGCACATCAAGGTGTTCCCTCTTAGTGTGCAGCAGTATAAAAGGAAGGGCAAAGCCCTCAGGGCAGGAGTGAGAATGAATTCCATTACTTAAGCCAACTGCCTAAAACAGAGCTCAATCATCTAACTGCTGCAGCACTAGAAAGGGCCATCCATGCCCTAAGTGTCATAGCACAAGCATCAAGAACAAAGAAGAAATCAAGAAGGACTCAGAAGCTCAAGAACACCAAGATCAGAGAAGATGGGAGCTCAAGACTAAGGTATGACTCTTCAATCTCCCCTCAGGTGGTTCAATTACTTAGACATAATGATCCTGCAAATCTAGCAATGGCATCAGAGCCAATTTGCTTAAGATTGAACCCTATGTGTTCAAGTTTCATCATTGCTTCTGAAACTATCAAGTTCAAGTCCAAATTCGTGCCAAGATCAAGTGCTATGTCTTTCTAATGTATGATTGCTCTGTCAAGTAAAATCTCTAAAGTTTACCACAAAATCAGTGAGCAATTGAAGTTCTAGAGTTTCGGGTACGGCTTCAATTAAAGGGTTTTGATGCAATTGAAGCAAACCCTAAGGAATTTCCCCAATTCCCGAAACCCTAACCTAGCCACAGTGCCATAGTGCAAAATTCCCTAAACTAAAGCCTGAGTTCGAGCCCCAATCAGTGTATAGCTGAGCTCTAGGGTTGCGGTACGGCTTCAATTGAAAGGGTCTTGAAAATTGAAGCAAACACTAAGTAATTCCCGTAACCCTAAAACTAGCTACAGTGCTAAAATTCCCCAAAAGTGAAACGTAACCCTAATGAAGATTAAGGCAGCGGGCTTATCTGGTGGTGAGTCGGTCCTCGTCGTCGTCAAAGTGCCCGGCGACGACCCTATGGCCGGTCCCCGCCATCGCCTGCTGCGCCGCCAGAACCATGGCCGGCGTCGCCAAGGCCCGAGCCACCGCACACCCGCGCGCCCCGAGGCCGCCACCGCCACCTGGCGAAGTAGCCATAGGGAGCTCGCCATCGCGCCATGCCACTTAGGCGAGCGCGCGCCGAACGGTTACCCGCGGCCAAAGGGCGCTGGTCAAGCGCCGCCAGCAGCAGCTGCGCGTGCTCCGGCAAGCGGGCCTCGCTGGCGCCACCGCTCCCACCGACACTCGCGCGCCCTCTTGAGCCGCCGCTGCCGGAGAGAAAGGAGGGAGGGAGAGAAAGGAATGGGGGCTAGGTTTCCCGGGGGCCGGCCGATCGTCGGGTTTTGTTTCCAGCTCAAATTCATCCCGACCGTCCGATCGGCATCGGATGGCCACGGCTGGCCGGCCACCTCAACGGGCCAAGCAGGCCGGCGCGGAGGAGCCGCTTTCCCGGCCCAGGCCCAAGTTTTTGGGCCTGGGGCCCAGGCGAGGAGGCGGTGCGCCTAAACGGGCCAAAAATGTCTTGGGCCAAATTTTGTTGGCTGAAGCCCACTATGAACAGTAAACACTTTCTAATTTTTGGATATTTTAATATGGGCTCAATTGTGTTGGGTCGAATTGGGCCGAATAAATAACGAATTTTGGGCCCTTTTTCTGTAAATTTGGAACAATTTTAGGAATTAATTTTGGGCACCAAATTTGAGTAAAATTTGAATGAATTTTGGACACTTTTGGGCTGAAATTATAAAATGAAGCCAAATTTTGGGTAGAACTTTAATAATTCCCCCCTTTAAAGATAAATTAAGGGAAATTTGATGGAATTTTACCAAAATTTAGATATAATTTATGATAAATTCAAACTTGGTCAACTCTTGGACTAAATTTAGAGGATTTTGTCCGTTTCCCTAATACTATCATTGGAATTAGTTTAATTTTGGGCCTTATGAGATTTTCCCCTAATAATGACTTAAGTAATTTTCCCTTGTGAATATTTTTAATGCAATTAAAGTAAATATATTTAAATGATAATTTCTAATTTAGGCAAAATTCATGGGGAATTTTATGGTAAAGACAAATTTGAATGGTTAAAGGTTGAGATTTATGCTTTCCCTAATTAGAAGTTATGCCAGAATTAAGAAATTGTGGGCTAAGTTTATGAGAACCTTTTTGCCGTTATAATGTGGTCAAATT